>JBBPBX010002524.1:55993-89988 GCA_038048925.1 Garcialebias charrua
TGTCATTTGAAAATGTGAAGAAGTTAGTTAAAAATGAAAAAAAAAATGTTTTTCCATATATGTATACAGTATTATGGGCTTACTCTATTGTTTGCATGTTATAAATTGTTTGAAACAACATTACTACTTTAAACCTTGCAAAAAACTGGTGAAATGATGAATGGAAATACTGGTTTGACACAATAAAACGTTTTCTTCCACATTTTATTGAAAACCGTCATATTTACATTTCAAGCATACAAAGTTACCGGTAAGCATTGAGATTAATCTGATTAATCTGATTAATCACATTCTCCAGAGTGTGATTAATCAGATTAAACATTTTTATCTTCTCCCAGCACTAATATATATATATATATATAGTGGTGTAACGATACACGTGGGTATTTTGAACCGTTTTGGTATAGCATGTTCGGTTCCATCCACGTGCGTACCTTTTCGGTTATTTTTTCCACTCATTAAATTTTATTAATGAGAAATTATGCACCACAGAAGTAAAGTTCCTAACCGTGTTTCAGCACGGCACTATTAATTGTGCATAGTATATATGGCTGGTTGGCGGGCTGGCTAGCTGGATTGATGGATGGATGGTGTCAGGATTGCCATTCTTACAGATGGATGGATGGATGGATGGATGGATGGATGGATGGATGGATGGATGGATGGATGGATGGATGGATGGATGGATAGATAGATGGATGGATAGATAGACAGACAGACAGATAGACAAAACACAACGAAAACAAAAACACAAAACAACCAAAAACAATAAACAATAAAAGTCTTACAAACGCACACATAACTCAATGGATTGATAAAAATATATTCATCATTTGAGAGGCTATGTATATGTTAAAAAGTCTAACAGCCTCAGGAAAAAAAAGACTTGCTATTGCGCTCCTTAGGACATCGGCTGAAGTAATCTTTGATTATGGTTTCTCGACAGGCGGTCCACCATGCTGTAAGGGAATGCAAGGCATTGTCCATAACAGTGCTGACTGTCTTTGGATTGTGCCTCCCAGAGCCCCCCTGATGAAATCACACAATGCTCCGAATATAATATAATGTAATATAATATAATATAATACAATATACTATAATATGTAATTAACACGGGCAGCACGGTGGCGCAACTGGTAGAGCTACTGCCTCTCAGCGAGCAGGTCCCTGGTTCAATTCATGTCCCAGGGGCCTTTCTGGGTGGAGTTTGCATGTTCTCTCCGTGCATGCGTGGGTTTTCTCCGGGTGCTCCAGTTTCCTCCCACAGACCAAAAACATGCACGTTAGACTGACTTGTAACTCTAAATTGTCCCTAGGTGAGTGAGAGTGAATGGTTGTTTGTCTTGTTTGATTCTATGTGTCCCTGTCCGTACACAAAAAGTCTGTTCGTACTACTGTACTGCTTCCAAAAGAAAATAAGACCAAAACTCCACAGAGTTTAGATTTTACTGATGTGCTGAATTGCAACAAGAAAACTATGACAAGGCAGAAATTATTAGCCCTTCTCTATTTGATTTACTTCTAAGACAAATCTGACCATTCAATCAGCTTTAAAACACCACCTGAAAATTATAGATCAACGTAAGATAAAATACTAAATATTATGAGATATTTGGCTGGCAGTCACTGGGGAGCAGATAGAGGAGTATTAAAACAAATATATATACTGGATTAATTAGGGCAAATATTGATTATGGAAGCATCATTTATCAATCAGCAGCAAAGACTCATTTGGAAAAATGAGACACAATACAATACCAGGCATTAAATGGTAAATGGAGCTTACTTATATAGCACCTTCCAGCCCCCTATGAGGGGCCCCAAAGCGCTTTACAGCACCAGCCATCCACCCATTCATACACACATTCATACACCGGTAGTGGTAGTCTGCCATGCAAGGCGACAACCAGTCCTACAGGGAGCAACTCGGGGTTAAGTGTCTTGCCCAGGGACACAACGACACATGGTGTGGGAAATCGGGATTTGAACCTCCAACCTTCTGATCGGGGCACGACTGCCATTACCACTACGCCATCTCGTCCCCTTTAAGAATTTACACAGGAGCATTCAAAACCACACCAACAACAAGAGCACTTTGAGATTTTCATTAATGAAAAGTGCGTTATAAATTGAATTCACTATTATTATTATTAACAAGAAGTAGAAATGGGAGAAATGCCAGTGGAACTAAGAAGAACTCAACTAGCAATACATTACTGGATACATTTACAAAGCAATAACCCGGGTCATCCAACTCTCAATATACTAAACCCATGCTGGGAAAAAGAGAAAAAACAAACAAGAAGTTTTGGATGGATCATAAGTTCAAATACACAGTTTAGAATTAAGTCCACATCTACCACTACCAGTTACCACCCTGGATTTTACCAACAGCAATAGTAGACATGACACTTATGGAAAAGAATAAGGCCAGGACATACATCGTAGATTCATATACACTACAGACTTACATAAACAATTATTATTAGTACATTTAAATTCATACAGACGCATCAAAAACAAATGAAAAAACAGCTTTTATAGTACCAGAATTTCAAATAAAAATAGGAAAACAAATCAATGGTTTATCAGTATACACAGGAGAAATGTTAGCTGTTCTGTTAGCAGTACAGTGGGTGGAAGATGTAAAAACATTAAAAACAATCATCTGTTCAGATTCAAGTTCCACATTATTGAGTTTAAAGCACAATCATTCAGACAGCAGGCCAGACATGAAATACTCCACACATTATTCAGATTCAGTAACATTTTCATGGGTACCAGCACACATTGGGACATAAGAAAACGAGATGGCAGATAAGATGGCAAATACAGTAATCAGTTGTGTGTTGTGTTTCCTTGACTAATGAAGCCTTCTGGATGGAAGTTGAAAGGTTTCAGCACACACACAAAAAAAGAAACTGTCCAGATGACCCGACTGAACATTGTTGGATTATATACCTGGATTATTGAGCATGGATTTTGCTTGTTCCTCTCTTTATACTTTTCCAGTCAGTCCCCAGAGAAAAAAGAAAAAGACAGTCTGGATGATCCCCCTAAATATTTAATTCTAAATAAGTGAATGACATGTAATTTAAAGTTCTTCATAAAATGTACCCTGCTAATAAGCACTATGGTCCAATTTCAAAGAGACATAAATGCTAATTGCAGTTTTATTATTAAACATGTTATGAGGGATTTTTCCTTACGATGGGAAAGTGTTTAATTCTGTTTTTTTAGAATCTCTAAAAAGCATGTAATTTTTGTTTTTAAATAAATTTGCTAATTATTCTGGTTAAATGTTATATTCATACATGTATTGTACATTAGTAAATAAAATACCACATTTTCTTCATTTTCTTAAAAATGTGGAACTTTACATACATAAAGTTAATATCAGACTCCATCAACAAAAAGGCTCTAAAACAATTAATTTATGTCAGGTTTTGCATCTATTTGTTTAACAGCCCTGGCTCTTTGTTCATGTAAGTGTTGTATTCATCAGTGTGTTTCATTCGTTTTTTGTTACTTGACACTTATTCAATAAAGATTCTTAAAAAAAAAAAAACATGCAGTTGCGGTGGCGCAAATGGTAGAGCTGCTGTCTCTCAGCAAGCAGGTCCCTGGTTCAAATCTCGGTCCAGGAGCCTTTCTGGGTGGAGTTTGCATGTTCTCTCCGTGCATGCGTGGGTTTTCTCCGGGTACTCCGGTTTCTCCTACAGTCCAAAAACATGCATGTTAGACTGATTGGTAACTCTAAATTGTCTCTAGGTGTGAGTGAGAGGGTGAATGGTTGTTTGTCTCTATGTGTCCCTGTGATGGACTTGCGACCTGTCCAGGGTGTACCCCGCCCCTCACACAGTGATTGCTGGACATGGGCACCGGCGACCCCCCTGACTCAAAATGGAAGAAGCGGGTAAAGATAATGGATGGATGGATGTAATGTCTTTTTTGTTGTTGTTTGTTTGTTTTTTAGGGGTGTTAAGTTAAAATTTAGGGGTGCTTGAGCATCCCCCCAGAAAGGGGCTAAAATCACCACTGTTTTGTAGAAAGCGTTTATTGGTTTGTGTAATGTAAAGCAGAGTGCTACATCTGTAGCATCTTAGCTAGTGCATCTGTATTGAATGCTGCTAGCTTAGTGCTACTTCTTGTACTGAGCTCTCTAAAATAGTTATTAAATCAAGTGCTTACTTATGTAGGTAAACGTAAATATTTAACAACACTTTAAAATACATTAGAATGCAGAAATCGTATTTACTTTATTCAAAATTGTCTGGGGGATGACCCCCAGACCCCTTCACTAGTGGGTACCCCCCACAACTTACATTAGCTTCTGACACCAATGGCCACTGCATTGTTCAAGTCAAGAGCCGTTGTCAACACTAGGGTCTAAGCACCCCTAAAGGTCAGAGTCTAGAATCGCCCCTGAGTCAGACAGTGAGTTTATCAACAAATCGGCTCGGACCCGTCAAATAGGGGGGTAGGGGGATGCAAGTGTTTACAAATGTAGTTAAATCAGAATGTTTAACAACCCATTAAAATACACTTAAATGCAGGAAATCATATATACTTTATTTAAAATTTTCTGGAGGAGGACCCCAAAACCACTCAAGGTACTTGCTGTGTCATCTGGACAAATACAGACAGGCAGGTGGAACACCTGGAGAGCTGGTGCAAAGAGAATAATCTTCACATGAATGTGAAGAAGACAAAGGAGATGATTGTGGACTTCAGAAGGAACAAACACACCCATGCCCCACTGATAATAGGTGGGTCTGCAGTGGAAGTGGTCTCCAGCTACAAATACCTGGGTGTACACATGAATGATAACCTCAGCTGGAGCAACAACACCACCAGCCTGATCAAGAAAGGTCATCAGAGACTCTACTTCCTCAGACGGCTGAGACGAGCCGGTCTGAGCAGCCCAGTTCTCACCTCGTTCTACAGGTGTGCAGTGGAGAGCATCGTGTGCTCCAGCATCAACGTGTGGCATGGAGGCTGCACAGTTGAAGAAAGAAAAGCTCTGCAGAGAGTGGTGAAGGCTGCACAGAAGTCTGTTGGAGTCAGTCTCCCCACCATCACAGACATTTACACCTCTAGATGCAGGAAAAGAGCCACCTGCATCATGAAAGACCTCACTCATCCAGCACACTCACTCTTTGCCCCACTCCCCTCAGGACGGAGGTTGAGGAGCATCAAGTGTAGAACCACTAGACTGAGGAACAGCTTCTACCCTGAGGCTGTTAGACTCATGAATAAATAAAAATAAAATTAAAATAAACACTGCAAAATATCACATCATGGTGATGCTGATATGTTTTCTTGTTGCTGTGTTCATCTGTGTTCATCTGTGACCATCTGCTCATACAAACTCATGTTCGTGCTGCTGTTTATTCCCACTATATTAGGCTTAGCTTCCAAAATGTTCAAACAATGCTTTGATGTAATTGGTCCTTCTGTTTTGTCATTTATCAACAGCTGTCTAACTTCAGGTTATGTGCCATCTGCTTTCAAACATGCTGTGGTCAGGCCTCTTCTAAAAAAACCAGGCCTAGATCCTACAGCTCTCTCTAATTTCAGGCCAGTTTCCCATCTGTCATTTCTATCAAAGGTCCTAGAAAAGATTGTTTTTATTCAACTTCAATCTTTTCTAGAACTCAACAACCTGTTTGAAAAATTTCAGTCAGGTTTTCGAGCTCGTCACAGCACTGAATCTGCACTGCTCAAAGTACAGAATGACATTCTTCTGTCTCTGGATGCAAAAAACCCTGCACTGCTGGTGATGTTAGACCTCTCAGCAGCTTTTGACACCGTCGACCATCAGGTACTAATCAACCGCTTGTCTCAGCAGGTTGGCCTCCAGGGAGCTGTGCTTGAGTGGTTCAAATCTTACCTGTCTGGGAGAACTTTCTCTGTCATGATAGGCGATCTGTCCTCCTCTTCATCAACCCCTCTGACCTCCGGCGTACCACAGGGATCTATTCTAGGGCCAGTCCTCTTCTCTCTTTACATGCTGCCATTAGGATCAATCATCACACGTCATAACCTGTCTTTTCACATGTATGCAGACGATTTACAAATCTATCTGCCAGTCACTCCCAACCCCTCACTCAGTTCAAACACTCTTGTCAACTGCTTAAATGACATTAAGCACTGGCTCTCTCAAAACTTCCTCCACCTAAACACAGATAAAACTGAATGCATTTTGTTTGGTGCACCTGATGACACCAGCAACATCCTTCCCAGTCCCAGTGTTGGTTTTCCCCTCCCCCACTTCAACTCGGTGGTCAGAAATCTTGGAGTGCAGTTTGACTCCAATTTAAAGTTTGATAAACAGATCAGTTCTGTTGTCAAGACCAGCTTTTTCCAACTCCGTCTGCTCTCCAAAGTCAAGTCATTTCTTAGTCGTGGTGATCTGGAGAAGGCCATCCATGCCTTTGTGACCTCCAGACTTGACTATTGTAATGCTTTGTATCTTGGCATTAATCAATCCTCCATCTCCCGTTTACAGCTTGTACAGAACTCTGCCGCGCGCTTTTTGACCAACACACGAAAATATGAACACATCACTCCTGTCCTGTCCTCTCTACACTGGCTCCCAGTTCAGTTCAGGATACAGTTCAAGTTGCTGCTGTTTGTTTTCAAAGCTCTGAATGGACTTGCTCCCCTCTACATCTCAGAACTTCTGAAAGTCCATCAGCCTGGCAGGGACCTACGATCTGCCAGTCAACACCTGCTGGAGGTGCCTCGCTCGAGGTACAAGCAATGGGGAGACCGGTCATTTTCTGTTGCCGGCCCAAAAGCCTGGAACAGCCTCCCCCTTGAGCTGCGTGCCACCTCCGATCCGACTCTGTTCAAAACCAAACTGAAGACCCACTTGTTCAAAAAAGCTTTCAGTGTGTAACTTTTATTATTTTGTATTTTAGTATGTAGCATCTTTATTTCAATTGCATTTTTATTTCACTTGTTCAAAAAAGCTTTCTGTGTGTAACTTTTATTACTTGTGTTATTTTAGTATGTAGCATTTTTTATTTCCATTGCCTTCTTTTATCGCTGTGGTTTCTTATTCTATTTTCATTGATCTATTGTTCCCGTTTATTCTTCTTTTTATCCTGTTAAGCACCTTGGTCAATGCAAGGCATTGTGGAAGGTGCTATACAAATAAAGTTTATTATTATTATTATTATTATTAGTGTATTACTAGTTGATGTTTTTCTTAGTTAATTCTCGATGTTATTACTGTTTTTCTCTTTCATTTGTTGTTGGATGTAACTGGGACCTCGTGTACATAATCTCGTTTTCATCTCATGTACCACATGCGGTGCAAATGACAATAAAGACTCTCTGACTCTCTGACTCTGACTCTCTGACTCTGACAAATAATAGATGATAAGGAAACCTGGTGGTAGAATAGTGACGTGCAGGAAGTGAGATGGGATGGGAGATTGCCTGGGAATACCAGGTGCAATAAGCTTAGGGGCCAAGATGGCGTAGAGCTGAGCATCCAACTTGCGACCAGAAAGTTGCAGGTTCAACTCGCCATGACCGCATGTCGTGGTGTCCTTGGGCAAGACACCTAATCCCTAACTGCTCCCAAGCGATAACATAGCTGCTCGCAGCTCCATCAGGTGTGATGGGTTAAATGAAGAAAACTAATTTCATCATTTTATAGGAAAGTCAGGCTCTTCTTTTGTGGAACCAACTTCCAGTTTCTGTCTGTGAAGCTGACACATTGTCCAGTTTTAAGACTGGACTTAAGACTTTCCTTTTGATAAAGCCTATAGTTAGGGTTGGCTTGAGTTCCCTGAGCGGTCCCTTAGTTATGCTGCTATAGGCTTAGACTGCTGGAGGACAAACTGACCACATCTTTTCACTACAGTATACTACTGTCTTTACTTACTCTGCTCAAACTGTTTTGTATTTGTAATTATTTTTTTCTATCCTTGATGTGTTTAGTCTTTCAGATACACCTGCACCTACACCTGGACCTGCCATTCTGTCTTCGTTTGTCTCTCCTTCCTGTCCTCTCAAACCAGCTGGTTAAAGCAGATGGCTGCTTGTCCTGAGCCTGGTTCTGATGGAGGTTTCTTCCTGTTAAAAGGGAGTTTTTCCTTTCCACTGTTGCCATTGTGTTTGCCCAGGATGGGAGACTGCAATGAAGCCAAAATTCAACTTGTCTGCTGGATTCCTTAGATAGAGAACTTTACTAATTGGCTTTTCTATATATGTGAATGTTCCTGTAAAGTGCCCTGAGACAACTTTGTGGTGATCTGACACTATATAAATACAGTAAACTGTATTGAATTGAATTGAAACATACAATGATTAGAACACATAGCACTCTCACTTTTTCTTCTGAAATATGTAAATGGTATGGTTCTAAAGAGGGAGAGATCGATCGGAAGATGAAAGGGATAGTTTGAGGAGATAATGAATGAAGAGAATGAAAGGAAAAGATGAGTAGAGATCATCAAATATGTGTACCAAGAAGTTGGAAAGAATAGTGAGGAAGACATTCAAGAATCTTTTAAGGAGATTAAGAAGGGCAAAGCATTTGGACCTGATGACATAACAGTGGAGTTATGGAACTGATGGTAGTGGGGTTTAAAACTTGATCATTGAATTGCATATTGGAGAGTGAGAAGATAGAGGAATAAAGTAAAAATGTGATGGTGCCTGAATTCAAGAAGGGTGATGAACAGAGTTGTAGCAACTACAGGAAAACTAAGTTGATGAGCAACACATTTAAAAAATGTTAAAATAAGTTCCTGAAATTCAAATGACTGAAGCCCAAAATTAAAGTCTTCAGGAACGTTTAAAAACTACAAATGGACTGTGAAAAGGTGTGAAACTACCTCAATTTATTTAACTTATACTGTCTCCATGAAAGTCAGACAAGACAGAATACTTTGATTGGTTCACTTTTCTGGTTTGTTGGGCTTCTGATAAGTAATTTCTAGCAACATAAAAGAAAGAAAAGCAGTTCCAAAAAACTGTGGCCAGGACTATTACTGAGAATTTCATAAAACAATAGACAATTTTAAACTATGTTGCAATGGTAATTAATGACTAACTGCTACAGTACTTTGTAGAACAAATTATGTAATTATAAGACTACATTAACCTGGTCACTAATCCAATTTAGTTTGATCTGGCATTTCAATGGAGATAAATGCTCAGCAGAAGGAGGAAATGGTAACAAGTGTCTTTAAATATAAAATACATGATTTATATTATCCACTTTCAACAGTGTCTGTTCCATCATTTAACTACCAGTATCATCATTAGTGCACTTCTTACAAGGGAATCAGAAATGTAATTGAAAAAAATGTTGCAGAGCTGAGTGGTGCCGTGGCATCTAAAATGAGATCTAGTCTCACTTTACAACCTGGTGTTGGCCAGTTTGTGATAATTGGCACCATACATTTGATTTGATGTTTCATTCATTTTAAAAGAACAATACAAAACAGTTTCATCAGATAAAAGAATACAAGTAGGATAAAATGAAAGGAGCAGAAAGAAGATGAAATCTTATACTATCTGCCCCTTATTTCACAATTTGTTCAAACAATGATAACCTTCAAACCACATCACAAAATGAATAACTCTACTTAAATTTTCCAACTGTAATACACAACCATGCTAAGCTACATCATATATAGTTCTTGAGCAAGTCCGTTTTGACCTTTTTCTTAAATGTATACCGGTACATTGATTTTGCATTTTTAACATCACTTTCCAGAACGTTCCACAATCCAACTCCCTGAATTGAGGTAGACCGTCCCTTTAAGCTGGTTCTAAATTGTGGTACATGCTCCATATATGAAGACAAGAATGCTGTGAGTTAGTCACCCTTTCATAATGCATGACTACTGTACATTCATATTTCTGCAGCTGTGATCAAATAACTGGATGGGGGGTTGCTACCCAGAGACTCATCTGAAGGTGAGGTCGAATATTAACTGTTTAGAAGCGTATTCATGTTTTTAATATCAACCAACCAACATCAAAGTTCATGTTCATTAATCCAGGTAAAAAATCCAACAAAGTTAAGTCCACCTCTGGGTGGTTTCTTTTTTTGTTGAAACATTTTGCAGAAATCATCTTATCACCATCAAACTGGTTGGCCCACTAGTGACCCTTTTCCATTAGGGCCTTTACTACCGGTACAAAACACTTATGCCCCTTTTCCACTACCGGCCCAGAGCGGCCCAGTCTGGTCCGGTCTGGTCCAGTTAGGATCGGCTCACATGCACGGTTTTGTTTCCATTCACTTACTGCAGCCCTTCTGTGGGCGGGGTGTAGAATCTCACTCGTCCTACCACGTGGTGGCGGTAGTGTTACCTCAAGCTATTTACTAGCCACCACTAAACATTAGAAGAAGAACACCCTGCAGAACCTTGTCTCACCACCTGTTGGCGGTAATGTCCCTTGAGCTATTTAATGCTCTGATCTTACTTTATAGACTTTTCAGCTTGTTTTAAACCCCTGTGTTTTCCATTTTGTTTCTTTATAATAAAGATTATTCTCATATATGCACAAGGTTCCTGTTAACATTGCTTAACACATTGATCACACTGCCCTGTAATCAGTTAAACTATTTTTACAGTAAGGTAATATTAAATGTTTGTATTTCTTTAAATTTAAACGGTAATATTTTGTCAGGGCTAATTCAAAGTCAAATGCAAATGGATAATTTGGTTTAAACTATCCCATAAACATTAAAAGCATGTTTCTTTAAACGTAAAAACAAAGTATTAATAATTAAATGTTTGTTGATCAGGAAACTCGTTTGGGCATCCAAGAACAGCTTCATCGGGGTTGACGGCGACGTCTGTGCATCCTTGGAAAAGCTGCTGCACCCACAACCCGACATCAGGATGGATGGATGGATGGATGGGTTCATATTGACATCTGTGCATCCTGGCAAAAGCTGCTGCACTACTCATGACACGACAACAGGAAGGATGGATGGATGGATGGATGGATGGCTGTTCAAATCTAATAATCTTTTTCTTATGATTCTTTAAAGGTCAAATGCAAATGTAAAATATTGAATGGTAAATGGAGCTTATTTATATAGCGCTTTCCAGCCCACTGTGAGGAGCCCCAAAGCGCTTTACAATACCAGCCATCCACCCATTCATTCAGACATTCATACACCGGTAGTGGTAGCCTGCCTTGCAAGGCGCCATCCAGACCTACCGGGAGCAACTCGGGGTTAAGTGTCTTGCCCAGGGACACACAACACATGGTGGGCGGATGCGGGATTCGAACCTCCAACCTTCCGATCAGGGGTCGACTGCCATTACCACTACACCACGGTCGCCCACAATAATATTGTGTAATATTCTTAACTTCCAGTATGTTTTTAAACAAACACTATACTGTACACACTTAACATTGTAAAATATGTTTAGGAAATTATTGTTCAATGACACCACTTAAGAAATAAAATGTTTATTATGAAAACTAAGAAGTGAAAAAAGCACAAAAATAAATACTGCATCCACCTAAATGATTTTTTTCCTGTTGTCTCATGTGCTTCCTCCAGAAGACACAAGTTGATAAATTCTGGTGTTGACTTCTTCGTCTTAACTGTAAAAAAAAAGAAAAACATGGTTACCGGTAATTCAGTCTAGAAACTGTTTTATATGTAGATATCTTTTATAAGATATATGTAAGATATATATACATATATCAAATATCTCAGAAACCACAAAGCAGATATTTTTCAAACCAACACAGTGTAATCACTACATGTTTATATACACACTGTAAGCTGTTGGAGTTATTTGAATTAAAATTCGATTTTTAATAGACATAAGTGTGTCGACCTAGCTTTTTTTTTCTACTAGTATTTAACACATATCTTATATCTCAGAAACCACAAAACAGATATTTTTCAAACCAACAGAGTGTAATCACTACATGTTTATGTGCATACTGTAAGCTGTTGGAGTTATTTGAATTAAAATTCGATTTTTTAATAATTTATTTTCGAGGCACATGTGATAGGTTTGGAATTAGTCAAAACAAATCAATTTAAATCCAGATTTGACCACAACGTGACATTATTAAGGACTTGTTAACCTGAGGAACCCTCGTGGTATAAAGCAGCTATGAAATATATTTTTTAAGCTTTTATTTAGCTACATTTAAAACAAAGAACGCCGATCGACCCCACCCGCGCGTGCATGTGATGTGCATGTGTCGACCTACTTTGTTAAATCCAGCTGATTTGACCACAACGTGAAATTATTAAGGAACTGTTAAGCTCAAGCACCCTCTTGATATAACGTCAGCTATGAACTATATTTTTTAAAGCGTTTATTTAGCTACATTATAGAAATAAAGACGGCTCACGTGCGCGCGCGGGCGCGCGCGTGCACGTGGCGAGACTACTTTTTTAAATCCTGCCGTTTTGACAACAACGTGGAATTATTAAGGAATAGTTCGGCTTAAGACACATGTGTGCTGTAATTTTTAATACAAATAATTGTTTTTACCGTGTTAATCTTGTAAAGTCCTTCGGTGTTTGCTCCCTCCCGGCAGCCACTTCCTCAAACTCAGTCCAGCCTCCTCCTCACGGTTCGGGGCCAGCCGGCCTCGGACCTGCTCTGAGATGAGGCCGGAATCTTGGCGCGGCGCCGCGCATCTGTTAAGTGGAAATGCTCTCCAACGCGCGCTTGGCACGCAAATATGACGTCACATCCGAGCCGGGCCACCAAGTGGAAAAGGGGCATTAGACTCGGCTTGGTACGGTACACATTGTGTTTCCATTATACTTTCAGTAGCGGTTCTAGTGGGCAGGGTTCAAATTGACGTCACACGCCTTACCAGCTGGTGGTGGTAATGCTGGTGGTAAGACCCCACAACAAGCTTCAGTACAGGATGAAAATTTATTTTGAAACTTCTGGTAAATTAAAAAATAATACAGATTATTAAAATGATCAAAATAAATTACAAAGTATATATACAGTATATATATATATATACTGCTAATGAACTTTCAATGAACTTTAGTTCACTATTAAATCTCTGATGAAACAGATTCCACAAAAACAAATATATTTAAAATTGTATACATTTTCTTCATCATTTGTTGTATTTGCACTCATTGTATCTCATTTTATTGTTCAATTTAGATATGTGGTTATGTTTCTTGTTCAGATTTTTTATTTTAATTTAATTTTAGCTTAAAAGTTTAATTCTTGTTTTAAGATTTGTACATCTGTGAGTTTGAATAAAGTTGAACTAAAGGCTGTATCTCTTCTTTAAACATGTTCAAGGGAAATGTTCCTGAGAGATCCAATAATTTTGTGTCATTTTATGATTTTTCAGCTGAGTTAACTTTAACAGATTATCTAATAGTCATGAAAGGAGAAGACATATTATAAATCTTTGAAACAACTCGCACACAAAATTGACATAACATACAGTGAAATGAACAAATACATTAAAATATGACAACATACGAAGACTCAGAACCTAAAATATATAATGTTGAAGATGTGATTGATACAATTTTTTTCAACGTCACAGATGTTGCATTTGCGTCTAGTCGGATTTTCCGTGAAGAAACACGTTTTTTAATTTTAAACTCACTTTTAAAGGAATTTTCATTAATTTATCATTTTGTTTGCAAAAACAAACATAGTTGAATGATACAAGATATATATATATATACAGTATATATATCTTGTATCATTTTATGCAAATTTCAAAGATGATGTCAGTGGACTTTTAAAACAATTAAACATAACTTTTACTTTAATAGCACTGTCAGAGACATGGCTCAATGATAACACAAATGTTCACATAGAAGGGTATGAATTATATCATATGAACAGAAATAATAAAAGGGGTGGTGGAGTGGCTCTATTTGTTGATAATGAAATAAAATGTAAATTAATTAGTGAAATGTCAATAATTGTTGATAATATTATGGAAATTATAACAATAGAAATAATAAACAAGAATGATAAAAACATAATATTAAGTTGTGTATATAGATCACCAGGATCAAATATAGAAATATTCACTGATCAAATCATGGAGCTATTGGAAAAGAGTTTTAATTCAAACGTTTTTGTGTGGAGACTTTAATATTGACCTGGGAAATAAAACACATTCATATAACATCAGTACATTTAACATCAGTACATTTAACATCAGTACATTTAACATCAGTACATTTACAAATTCAATGTATAGTTTAAATCTTTATCTGTTGATATCAAAGCCGACAAGAATTACAACTCATAGTGCTACAATAATTAATAATATCTTCACAAATATAACAAATGGGCAGCACGGTGGCACAACTGGTAGAGCTGCTGCCTCTCAGCGAGAAGGTTGCCGGTTCAAATCCCGGTCCGGGGCCTTTCTGGGTGGAGTTTGCATGTTCTCCCCGTGCATGCGTGGGTTTCCTCCGGGTACTCCGGTTTCCTCCCACAGACCAAAAAACATGCTTGTTAGGCTGATTGGTGACTCTAAATTGACCCTAGGTGTGAGTGTGAGAGTGGATGGTTGTTTGGTGTGAGTGAGACAGGTCCCTCTTGTAAATGAGTCCCCGTGACTCAACGAGGCTAGCCTGTATAAATAAAGGTTGAATGAATGAAAAAATGGGGATGTGATAGGTGGTATTTTAACGACTGAATTAAGTGATCATTTACCAGTTTTCACAATCTATAAAAAATTGCCAAAGCATCACAAAAGCTGTTACAACTAAGAAAAAATAATAATAAACACATCATAAAAAGCTTTGGATGAATTAAAAGATGATCTAGACAAACAAAATTGGAATGACGTGTATGTTGAGGGGCGGCCGTGGCATAGTGGTAATGGCAGTCGTCCCCCGATCGGAAGGTTGGAGGTTCGATTCCCGGTTCCCTACACCATGTGTCGTTGTGTCCCTGGGCAAGACACTTAACCCCGAGTTGCTCCCGGTAGGACTAGCAGTGCCTTGCAAGGCAGTCTACCACTACCGGTGTATGAATGTGTGTATGAATGGGTGGATGGTTGGTACTGTGAAGCGCTTTGGGGCCCCTCAAAAGGGGCTGGAAAGCGCTATATAATCCCCCTTTTCCACTTGCCGGTTCGGGTCGGTTATTGCGCAATATATGCATGCCAGAAGCGAGCTGGACGCATTTTCCACCTCACATATGAGCCACGCCGCACCGCGATTCCGGACTGATTTCAGAGCAGGGTTCAGGCGAGCTGTAAGCGCGCCATCCTTCATGTCATAAACATAGGGGCGTAGCCAGAATTTTATGAGGGGCTGTCTGTTTAAAAGAAATGTGGACCTTAAAGCTGCACTATGTAAGTTTTTAATGTAGTCTAACTTTTCTTACAATATATTTTTAACATATTTCTTCACTCTGTCACTATCTACTGACAGACTGATGTTAGACAAAGTAATCTCTGAAAAAAACTATAGTCCCCTTGCTTCTCTATCAGCATTTATAAAAACACTAAAAACACAGAGTGACCCGGACAATGACCAGCCAATAAAAACAGAGTTGTTTGTCACGCCCCAACCCACGCCCCCACCTGTCCCAGCCCCAGCGCCGCGGCTCGTTCTCATTCAAAGGATTGCAAAGTGATGCAGGACTGATTTGTATGTGACACAAATGTATTAAATATCCCTTCTTCATCCCAGAGCTGGACTTTTCTTTTTTTTTTTTGCCAAAAGTCAAGTGATCGCTTCATCTTTCACTGAAAGGAATGAGGAAATGGATTTGTCACGACTCACAAGCGAATTAAATCGTGTCCAAATTGGCTGGTGATGCTCTGCTGATTTCAGGGTGTTTTTGTGTTGTTGGACGAGTGATTCATGGTTTTATTATATTTTTTAAACCGTTTTATTAACATATAATCACAGAACTTCGCAGCGCAGACAGGACATGCAGAGGAGGTGGAGCATTCCAGACATTCCATTCCTCCACTGACAGCAATGAGGAAGTCACGAGCGAATTAAATCATGTCCAACGTGGCTTCTTGAAGCTCTGCTGATTTTTGCTGTTTTTTGTGTTGTTGGACAAGTGCTCCATGCAGGGGCGGCCACCACCAGAGGGCGCTAGGGGCGCCGCCCCTCCTTGGAACTGCAGCTCTTCACCATTTGAAGAATTTTTTTTTTTTATAAAAATGAAATAATAAAATAAAAATATTTTGAAATGTGTGCATATATGTTTTTAGTTGTGTAGGATAAATATTTTATGAGTAATGATTGTTTGTTTCAAAAAACGTTTTCTGATTGTGACGTACTTCCGGTTCCCCGCTGGGCGCCGCCTACGGCTTTTCCATTGAATCTATTTATAATATTTATGTACAGCCACACATCCAGGCTGTCATATTGTTAAGTTTTCAGATGATACATAGGTGGTGGGATGCATCACAAACAATGATGAGTCCAGCTACAGACAGGAGGTGGAACACCTGGAGAGCTGGTGCAAAGAGAATAATCTTCACATGAATGTGAAGAAGACAAAGGAGATGATTGTGGACTTCAGAAGGAACAAACACACCCACGCCCCACTGAACATAAGTGGATCTGCAGTGGAAGTGGTCTCCAGCTACAAATACTTGGGTGTACACATGAATGATAACCTCAGCTGGAGCAACAACACCACCAGCCTGATCAAGAAAGGTCATCAGAGACTCTACTTCCTCAGACGGCTGAGACGAGCTGGTCTGAGCAGCCCAGTCCTCACCTCCTTCTACAGGTGTGCAGTGGAGAGCATCCTGTGCTCCAGCATCAATGTGTGGCATGGAGGCTGCACAGCTGCAGAAAGAAAAGCTCTACAGAGAGTGGTGAAGGCTGCACAGAAGTCTGTTGGAGTCAGTCTCCCCACCATCACAGACATTTACACCTCCAGATGCAGGAAAAGAGCCACCTGCATCATGAAAGACCTCACTCACCCAGCACACTCACTCTTTGCCCCACTCCCCTCAGGACGGAGGTTGAGGAGCATCAAATGTAGAACCACTAGACTGAGGAACAGCTTCTACCCTGAGGCTGTTAGACTCATGAATAAATAAATAAGAATAATCACTGCAAAATATCACATCATGCTGATGCTGATCTGTTTTCTTGTTGCTGTGTTCATTTGTGACCATCTGCTCATAAAGACTCATGTTCGTGCTGCTGTTTAATGATGTTTTTCTATTACTCTAGGGCTTAGTGTATTTCTAGTTGATGTTTTTCTTAGTTAATCCTAGATGTTATTACTGTTCTTTTTCGTTTTTTCTCTTGCATTTGTTGTTGGATGTAACTGGGACCCCGTGTACATAATCTCGTTTTCATCACATGTACCACATGCGGTGCAAATGACAATAAAGACTCTCTGACTCTGACTCTGATAACTAGCGCTAGCGCATGTGCAGTTTATGGCCCATCTATCCAAAACTATTGGACTGTACAAGTCACATTTTCCGTCGCCCTCGAGCCTGGACTCGTCTCGTGATCGATGCATTCGCCAGCGTGTTTCCGGTTTGACTGCCAAGGAGGGAGGGGGAGTGGGGGACTCTCTGTTTACACAGTCAGAGCTGATCACACGCAACTAGCGACGTTGAAACAGCAGTAATTATTAATGGTGCCTTTCTACACAGGTAAGCAAGTAATAATTGTGAGTTTAATAAATCTCTAAGCGCACATGAGCAAAGTTTGAGCTGTTCTCATCTGTGTGCTGACGTGGTGTCGTGTGTTGCTATCAGTCACACAGCTAGTAGCTACTAGCTGTGCTTATGAACGTTGTGGTGTTTCTTTATCTAATGCTTATTACTATTCCTGACTGATATGGCTCTCAACTAGATGTTACAAAAGTGTTTTCTAAACGTTATGTGTTTAATATTATGATTATCAGGTGTTTATGTATTAATATTTTGATTATCAGATGTTCGTGTGTTAATATAATGATTGTCAGTTGTTTATGTGTTAATGTTATGATTATCAGATGTTCATGTGTTGTGTTAATATTATGAATATCAGATGTTCATGTGTTAATATTATGATTATCAGATGTTCATGTTTTTAACTCAAGCTTGTGTACAAAAGTTGAGCTGAAGTCAAACCTGTTAAATATCAGACAATATAAACTTTTATATTCACCAGATGTCTGCTATATCAATCAATCACCTTTATTTTTCCAGGTAGAGTCCGTTGAGATGGAGATCTCTTTTACAAGGGTGACCTGGTCAAGTGGTCAGCAGCACACGTCACATGGTAATTGACAATAAGCATTTGCATTTACCAACAAAGATGGTTTTATGAACCTGTTTGTAGCAGCCCTTAAACATTTTTCTTCCACTGTACAGGAGGACATGGCAGGAGGTGATGATGAGGGGATCCTCTGGTCCAGCCTGGATGTTTCTGAGAAGTGGAGTCGCCACCGCACAACCCACATAATACGGTACCCAAATACTGTAATACAATAGCAGTGAGGAGGCTAGAAGCAGCTCTGTTCAACCAGTTACCAGTTACACTCATGGTCTCTTAAAATAACTGGACAGTACATGTATTTTTCTTTTAATGTTAGTGTTTTGTAAAAATATAAGCAGTGCTTTTCTTATTCTTGTCCTTATCCCCTTCATTTCTTAATACAGTATATATATATATATATATATATATATATATATATATATATATATATATATATATATATATATATATATATATATATATATAGAAACCCCCTACTTACGACTCCATCGACCTACGAACAACGGGACCTACGAACGTATCATATTTAATAAAAATATGAAATTACTGTATTATATATTTTTTTGTGTTTAAATGTTCTTAATTTCATGTGTACATCACTTTGTTGCAGCTGTGGTTGTTTTAAAGGCTTTATAAATAATAATTATGATAAAAATGATCATTTCTGATCATTTTTGAGCAATCTTGGGCAGCAGGAAGTAGGTCTTCAGTTTACACGGTCACAAATTAATGTAGAACACCGGACGCCATTTTAGGTTAGCTGCCGGGAGCCGGCCTTTGAAGACTGGTGACCAGGATCGCATCATATGGATTAATTACTAGCTGGAATCGCTCTGTGAGCTCTGTGGACGTCTCAGGCTGGAGCAGCAGCTGCAGATTGATCGCCGATCGCGCCGCACCGCCGCTCCAACACCAGCCCATGGCCTGGCTAGCAGAAGCTAGCCAGCTAGCTAACACAGGCCTTGAGCAACTGCGGTGGTTCACTCGCCGGCTGCCGCGCTGCTCGGCCCGACAACAATCATGGCAACGCATGGCAACCTAAGATGTCGGCTTTGACCATCTCAAAGTAAGAAAATATATTTTTATTTATTCTGTAAATGTGAATAGCAATGTTTAACATTACAGTACACTACTGTACATGCTTAAATGTGTGCGCGCGCTCCGTTAGCGGTATTTCCACGACCTACGAACGGAATAAGGACCTACGAACTGGACGCTATTTTCACCCCCTAGCTACGGCAGAATCGAGCTGCGAACAGTTCTTATCTCCCTAACTCGTACGTAACTAGGGGGTCACCTGTATATATATATATATATATATATATATATATATATATATATATATATATATATATATATATATATATATATATATATATNAACGTTGCTTCGTGAAGCTCTGCTGATTTCTGCTGGTTTTTGTGTTGTTGGACAAGTGCTCTATGGTTTTATTATATTTTTAAAACGTTTTTTTTTTTTTAACATATAATCACAGAATATTGAAGCGCTCCGAGCGGACACACAGCAGGGGGGCGGAGCTGCAGAACTCAAGTTCAACAGAGAACGGACTGTCTGGCTCCCCCTCAGAGTCATATATGGCTCTGAGGGGAGGGAGCAGAATGCTTTCACCTGCTGGAAAATTTTCTAAGTCCCAGCTTCCTGCAGAAACTACATAGTTCACCTTTAAAAGATAAACATGCCTCAGTAGCTCACTGGAAACGCGTTGTTTTTTTTGCTGCTCCAAACCTTATCTAGACCAAGTGGGTTCGATTCCCACTTGGTATAACTTTTTTTTTTTTTAAGATTATTTATTCATTCCAGATTAAAAAAAACACAAGAAAACTATTTATAAAACAACAATAAATAAAACAATACATGACATGAAAGGAAGCAGAAAAGAAAATAATCTTATTACATCGGCCCCTTCTCAAACAAATGTTTTTTTTCAAACACTCGATTCAGACAACTTATCTTACGTTTGTCTTTTATTGGGGAAAGGTGCATTGTGGGTCTTTTCAGAACAACAACAACAGATCCTCCATCTGAGCTTGTCCTCGCCCGCACCAAACCGAAGCGTAGCTGATCGTATTGTTGGAGCTCGAACATAATAGATATCATGGCAAAATAAAATAGTTAAGGGAACACTACCTCCACCACGTGTGAGAGAGTAGGATCCTACACCCCGCCCACCGAAGGGCTACAGAAGTGAATGGAGACAGAGCTACATGTGAGCCGATCCGAATTGAACCAGACCGGACCAGACTGATCCGCTCTGCGCCGAGTGAGTAGAAAAGGGGCATAAGTAAGCTCCATTTACCATCCATCCAAACAAGTTCCACACCAGTCGCTGAGTGGACCAGAACCAAGTTGACGATGTTGGACTTTAGCCTGTGATAATCAGCTGATTTACAGCAGGTAAATCAACGTTCTTAATAATGTTTGCTTGTGTTTATTTCGATCACACAAGAACCAACTGAGTTTTTATTTTTTCCTGCGAGGTCGAGAAGCAGTCATTCCACCAGGCGGACTGGTTCTGATGGGACCAGGATGAAAACAGCAGAGTCCAGTTCATTAATGTAGTTACAGTTCAGTTATTGTGTTTTTAATAGTGTTCAATTTAATTATCAGTGTTTGTGACATACAGTTTGTGGTGTTGAATAAATAAATACAAAATAAACCTGGTGTCTTCATTTTTAACTTTATTTACACGCAAAATGTTATGCATCATTTAAATCACGTAACGAGTCCAGATAGCTTCATTTAGCTCAGATAACTTTATATATCTCCCACGCTAACATAAATGCTGTTTATTATTATTGTTGGCAGCACGGTGGCACAACTGGTAGAGCTGCTGCCTCTCAGCGAGAAGGTTGCCGGTTCAAATCCCGGTCCGGGGCCTTTCTGGGTGGAGTTTGCATGTTCTCCCCGTGCATGCGTGGGTTTCCTCCGGGTACTCCGGTTTCCTCCCACAGACCAAAAAACATGCTTGTTAGGCTGATTGGTGACTCTAAATTGACCCTAGGTGTGAGTGTGAGAGTGGATGGTTGTTTGGTGTGAGTGAGACAGGTCCCTCTTGTAAATGAGTCCCCGTGACTCAACGAGGCTAGCCTGTATAAATAAAGGTTGAATGAAAATTATTATTGTTGACTTCTCTAAATGGTTTTCAGAATCTGTTGGAATCCTGGCAAAAACCAATGCAGATTTGTTCCTGTCTTTGATTTTATACGTCTACCTTATAATGTTTTGCTAGTTTTTTGATACTTTGTTAAAAAAAAAAAAAACTTTTTTTTTCTCTCTTTTGTTTTCTATTGTTTATTGTTTGTTTGTTTATTGTTTATTGTTTAAGGAAATTCTATCATTGCTGTTCATTGTTCTTTAGTTTTAGTAGGTCGCTTTCGTAAATGACCCCATGAGGTTCAAAGGATTTACCTGACTAAATAAAGGTTGAATGAATGAATGAATGTTAAACTGTTATTATTTAGCACATTCAGTATGTTATAGTGCAGCACGACGCGTGAAATATCCGCCTGCCTCGTTCAATAAACAGTGATATTAGAACTGGATCAGACTGTGTCTCTTCCAACACAGATACAGCTAGATTCAGGTGTAGATTAATTAAATATGAAACTCAAAATATATTCCATCAGTCGTAGTTTAGAAAGCGGTGCGTCTCTGCCGCCATTGTTGATAGAAATGCCGTCTGTCCGCGCGTGCGTGCTGCGTGCTTGTGGTTCAAACAAATGTGACTGGCCGTGGCAAAACCAGGAACAAGTCTCCCCTGGGTCATTTTGAGTTATTTACAGAATCTTAAAGTGTGGGTTCTAAGCTATCCGATGATGCCAAACACATGTCGCTCAAAAAAAAAATGAAGAAGATACAGCCATTTCAATGTTGGCAATCTGCAAATAAGATTAGGGAGAAAACAGGCTTCAAAGTTTTGGAAGAATGTCCCCATTCCAGAAGCATTACCTGGGGGTGTTAACAATTGCTGTTCATTTACATTAATTTGCGTTAACCCAACCCCCAGAACTGACTGTCAACACAGACTCACAGCCTAGGAAGGTGTGCAGAACTTCAGCTTTGCTGGCAAATAGGGGTATGAATCTCTGTGTCTGGAGAATTGATTTAATTCCGATTTTTGGTATCACGATTCGATTCAAAATCAATTTTTCGATTCAGAAACAATTTTTGATTCAAAAATGATTTTTCTATTAAAATGGTCATAAATTTAGTTTCAGCTTTGTAACTGACAAGCTGAAAAGAATAAACAACAATGTAAACAAATGGAGCATTTATTTAAAACAATAATTTTAAACTGATAATATTAAACAACAATGTAAACCAATGGAACATTTATTTGAAACAATAATTTTAAACTGAGAATAACAACAATGTAAACAAATGGAACATTTATTTAAAACAATAATTTTAAACTGAAAACATTAACAACAATGTAAACAAATAGAACATTTATTTAAAACAATAATTTTAAACTGAGAATATTAAACAACAATGTAAACCAATGGAACATTTATTTGAAACAATAATTTTAAACTGAGAATAACAACAATGTAAACAAATGGAACATTTATTTAAAACAATAATTTTAAACTGAAAACATTAACAACAATGTAAACAAATAGAACATTTATTTAAAACAATAATTGTAGGTTCTGTACTTTATCAAAGTTTTTGAATCATTTGATATTCATACCAAAAATACAAACAAATAATACAGGAATGCATTAAATGCTGTAACTTGAATTACCAGTACTGTATTAGGTTAGCTTAGTTGCCTGGATTCCTCTAAAACAATAAAATAAAAATATAGGAACAAATAATTCATCCATCCATCATCTTTAACCACTTCTTCCTTTAAGAGTCATGGGGCTCACTGGTGTCCATGTCCAGTCATCACTGTGCGAGAGGCGTGGGACACCTGGACAGGTCTCCAGTCCATCACATACAAATAATTCAAAATATACAGACAAAAACAGACTTCAGCCTACCAAAGTGTAGTAACCTTTAACTCAAGCATTATAAGAGGGGGACAATAATGCTGTCATTGCTGGTATCACTCAGCCCTCTGTGAATAGCAAACAACCATCAGGGTGCTAACGATCCATTGTTAGGCTGATGGTCCTCCATCATGTGAGCAGCTGGTTTCGGCTGTCATCAGCAAACTGGTTCATCCACTGTGAGAGGGTGTTAAGACTGAGCTGAATACCAGACTTAGCTTTTTTAGATTTTTGTACCTGGATTATTGAGCATGCATCAGGGTAAAATTAAACATGTTTAAAAATTGATTTTGGAGCATTTAGAATTGATTCTGAATCGCCAGGACTAAGAATCCAGAGTCTTTCTTTAAAAAATCTATTTTTTCCTACACTCCTACTGGCAAACTTCCTTTTGATCTTTAAAAAAACAACATTAATACAAAGAATTGTATTTTATGTTATTGTGACATGTTTTACACATTAATAATGTTAATTGTTTTGTTACAGCCCACCCCAAAAAATAAGGGTCACAACTACAGTAGTCAAGTCAAGTCAATTTTATTTATATAGCACAGTTAAAAGGGTCCCCGGTTCAAATCCCGGTCTGGGGGCCTTTCTGGGTGGAGTTTGCATGTTCTCTCCGTGCATGCGTGGGTTTTCTCCGGGTGCTCCGGTTTCCTCCCACAGTCCAAAAACATGCATGTAAGGCTGATTGGTAACTCTAAAATTGACCCTAGGTGTGAGTGAGACAGGTCCCTCTTGTAAATGAGTCCCCGTGGCTCAACGAGGCTAGCCTGTATAAATAAAGCTTGAATGAAAAAAAAAAACAGATAAACTGTTATCAAGGTGCTTCACACACACAACATAAAAGAGGTTTAAAAATTTAATGAACAGTATCACACACCAATGGTAAAAATTATGATATTAACAGCAGTAAAAGTATAATAAAAATGGTGTTAAAGGTAGGGGAGACCGGGTATAGTTGTAACATGGGGAGAGTTGTAACACCACCAGTTCCACCAATCAGGGATATGATAGGATTCACATGATCATTTCAGTGTTTACCCGCTTCCTCCACAATACCATATTGTCATTGTCAAGTCTGGAAACAGGTACATGCAGATACTAAGGAGAAAAAACTGATTTTGAGGTAAGAAAGTAAATTTTTTGACCATGACTATATTTTGTTTAGTACTTATACTGTTGCAGATAAAACCATATAACTTACATTAGATGAAAGTGTAATTTCTCAGGCAAAATGTGATGCATTTTCCTGTGCTAATTTCAAACCACTATGCTACTACAGCTAGCTAAACATGGCTGACAGGGTTGGGGTGGGTTGTGCACATTATTTAGGCCTTATATGGCATTATATTATATTTAGGCATTATAGGTCTACATGTTAAGGAAGATTGTTCTAGTAGAATAATTTACACACATGCACACACAAACAGTATACAGGTGGTCCCCGACTAAGTTGGAAAATGTATGCTAGCGCTACTACGAACCCATTTTTCAACACAAACGTGGTTCATAAACATGCACAGAACTTTGTTTACAATAGCTAACACACTTTCATCTAAAAACACATTCCAGTGCTGTATTTTCTGTATGTTCTGTACAACTTTACTATTCGTTAGTCAGCTCGTAAGTCCGGAACGTTGTAAGTCGATGTGCTCGTAAGTCGGGGACCACCTGTATTTGAGTTATGGTCAGTCACAGAAAGAGAGAGAGACATTTTGTTCTTGTATTGTTCTTTTAATTCAGTAAACCTCTTTTTGAAGCATATCACATGGTGTGGCCTCTGTTTTTGCTTATTTTGTCTAATTGTTACAACTTACCCCAGCAAGTGTGGTTGTAACAAAGGACCACCATGTATTTGACATGAACTCATGAGGTCTGTGATATTCTTGCAGAGGTTTGAATTGGTGCCATTTGTAGTCAACAAATGTGGGTATTTTGTATAAAAGTTTGAAAACTCTAGCTCAAAAATTCTGTGAGTTAAAGGTGCTGGAGCAAAAAGTGTTACAACCATACCCGGTCTCCCCCACAGGACAGGAATGCACTTTATAAAGTTGATGACACTGGAAAAGTTTGTATAATAGCTGAAGATGTTGAGTAAATTCAGGAGATGCTTATGTTGCATCTAAGAAGGTTAGACAGGGGGAAAACAAAATAAAATAAGGCTTTACACACACCAAGCTCCTGCACAGACTTATTTTAGATGTCACAAAGGTGTTGGTGCTACATGACTTTTGTGTCATCAGGGCAGAAAGGCCTTATCTTTGCTGTAGGTCTTTTTTATTAAGCTTTTGTGGGCTGGTCGGTTTCCATCCATCCATCCATCCATCCATCCACTCATCCAAATAATGTATTTCAAAGAAAGAAAGATTTCTTGTTTCACCAAATATATATTAACATGAAAAATAAATTCTAAAGATAACCTTACATAAAGATAAACAAAAACATTTTAGAGCAAAATTATCTGGGAAAAACAAGGCTATTTTAATTAAACACGCTGCTCCATTCAGCTTTTTTATCATGATGACAGCAGCTGACAGCAGCTGACAGCTGCGTGAGAACGGCTGATCCATCCGATGTTAACTGTACATTTTACCTTTTCAAACGGCCAGTTGAATCTGCATAATTGGTGCACCATTATCGTGCTTTAAATTTTAGTTTCTTTGCTGCGATTTGTAAAACCTAAGCCAATCCAACGCGTGTGATTGCGCGATGCGCAGCTGACACAGACCATGGCTGCAGACACGGAGCCGAGTGGAGGCTCACTTTACCGCAGTGGCTGCGCGCATGGCGCGGTGATTACGTGTGTCTGCTTTGTCTAATGAAATAAAGATAGTGGATGGATGGATGGACGTATGGATGTATTATGTAGGATGGAAACTGATTTGCTTGCGCACGCAGTAAAGGCTTCTTTTTTTTTTCCCTCGGGTCGGTCGAAAAACAGCTGACCGCTCTGACGCTTTGATCGGCTTTATTTTATTATTTTCCTTGTTCCTTGTGTCCACTGGGTGATCTATAGATGTTAAGTAGCCATGTGCTTCTTTCAAAGCTGCACGTTATTGGCCGAAGAGCTCTGATACCAGCCAAACAAGTCCCGCATGTTAATCAGCTGTGAGGGTCCCCGCCCCCCAGTACGCAAATCACTGCGGCTTGGTTTTACTCTGAAAACAAACTTAATTCTAACACAAAGTTTAACAGTTTAAACACTTATAAAGTGTTTTTTAAAGCATGGGATGGTTTCTTCACAACTTCAACTGGTACATTTTGCAAAAAAACGATTTTCACTAATTTCTCAGAAGTTGAAGGTTTATTGATTTTTTCTCAGTTAGAGCTGTGCCGACTTGTTCCTACATTTCTCGTGGCTGGCCACAAATGCTCAGCGGGAGATGTTCATGTTATCAACGGGGGTCAGCAAAAAACCTCAACTCTGGAAGGTGGATTCAGAAACCTCCGGATTCAAAGAGGGGGGCCAGTGGTGTCGTGTAAATGATCAGCAGAACCGCAGAGAGAAAGCTGCGGTTTCACTCAAAATATGCGCCGTGTAAAAGGCCCTTAGACTAACAAAGACCCTAAGAAACCCCCTACTGTTAAGGTGTGATGTGTGATTTGTCAATCTACATACAAAGTAGGTATGTTATCTCAGCCTTTAAAACCTGAACCCCACACTCACTGCCCTTTGAATTGAGAAAGCTCCTCGGATGAAGAGCGAAACGTCTTCTGTTACAAATAAAGTCCAGTTGATACTGTATTGAAAGTTTTTTTGATTCTAATCAAACATGCCACTTGTTAACAGACCAGCAATAATGCAAAGACGTTGTTCACTTCGTGCTTAGCCATTTATCCCAGCAGTAGCCCACTGGGACACGGGGACACTTGAAGGCAGGATAAGGCATGTTGTTTGTGTTTGTTTCCCCTCTAGTGCTTTTGAACTATGGTGCACCTGCTTTAGTTCTATGTATAACACTCGTTTGACTACATGGTGAAGTGTGAGCTGCAGAGCACCGCAGAGACCAGAGGCATAATGAGATGTTTCACACGGCTGGCTGAGCGGTCTTCAGAAAATCATCCAGGGCATTGATTTTATGGGATACAGAAGCTCAATGGTACAAAAAAGGACTGTGTCAAGATGAAATGTAGAAAGTCTGCCTTTTGTGTATTGCCAATTACTGCCATGGTAGCACAGAAGCTTTAGTGCATTTGGACGAAAGACGAAATGTTTCTACTTTTTTGTTTAGCTTTGTTTTTTTAATGTCCAGAGGACCAGACTTAGCTTTTTTAGATTGATCTACCTCGATTATTGAGCATGCATCAGAGTCTTTTGTGCATTGTTTTAGCTTAAAAACTTAATTTGCAAATGTTTTATAAATACAAAGCATAAAATAATAATTTGCTTAACTGAACATTACATATTTTCTCTAGAGTGTTCGTTCTTTTGATTCAGAAAAAAAAAAAAACAATCATGAGGAGAAACCCCTCAGGCCTATCCTTGTGGTTCCCCTTTAGGTTAAAGATCCCTTAGCAGGAGCCACAATAAATAAAGCTGCTACATTCACAGAAGGAGACACAGGGGCAACTTGAAAGGACAGGCCTAAATGAATATTCAGAGAGCGAACAAGATATGCAAGTCAAACATGCCCTTCTCTTTGCACAGAAAAGATCAAACCCAGACAGATTTGTGATTGTGCACAGATGGAGCACAAAGACAAAGATTGTGGGCAGCAAACAAAAATCTTATTATCTTCTACTACAGGATGAAGAGGGAAACGACTGTTTCAAGTAGGGACACCTGATAAACCCATGCTTTTTTACATGGCTGGATTTCAGCTGATGGTTCCTGTAATTCAAATTAGAAAATTTTGAAGAAATTATGAAGGGTGTCTAAAGTTCCAACATGTATTCAGTAATACACTAGACTAAAAAATGCTTTTATTTTGATATTTGTACTGTTAAAGTAGGGTGAAGATAAAAAGAAATATGGCCAGTGGCACATTATGGTCACCATGGTAATCACACACATGCGTCTGTCACTCCCTGACTGCCAAGGCAATGAGAGGAGACAGAAACACAGACTGGGTCATAAATCTAAGTCAGATCTTAAAAGCTCTGAAACCGTGTGACAAAATACTGAAATCACACATTATGTCTACAATATTTAATGTAGGAAACACGACAAGGTCAAAAGACGTTTCACTTTCAGTTTTGAACAGAATACAGTAGTCCATTGCTACTTCATGTTTCACTTATTGCGGACTCGCTCTATGGCGGTTTTTCAAAATAAAAGTGGACATGACACACAATTGGCTGATTGATGGATGAGCCGCACAATATGCATTGAATTGTTATTTAAAATAAATTATTTAAATTATTTAGCATCTGCTCTGCTGCACTGCAGGATAAACCTCCTGCTGCAGCTGATCAGTTGTCCTTTGTGCAGAGCAGAGAAGTGGGTGTGGCCAAAAGTGGTTGCAGGTGGCTGAGGGCAGAAGAGGCAGAGAGCTGAAATCATGACATGCTGTATTTTTTTTTTTAGAGCTTTAGAGTTCAGAAACATTGTTTAGAATATTGCTAAAGTATGGGAAGGGATTAAAACACCTTTATTTTTTTAATATATTTACTGTATATATCAGTGGTGGGCAACGCTAATCCAAAAATTAGTTCCGCTATTTCTAAAGCACTAATTAATTTATTTAGGTCCGCAATTTCAAAAGCACTAATGTCTTATGAAAATTAGGGGAAGCTAATTCTAATCCGCTAATTAAATTCAACAATTGGTAGCAGCAAGTTATGCAATATTTGCACTACACTGCCAACTAGCGGTGCATGAACTGTTATACAGTAAGTTGTTTGAGTTTCAGAGTATTTAGTTTGGTTCTCTTCAACAGGTTTGACAAGGACAAAATGTACCCATTCCAAAGTCTGTTAGCTAAACTGCAGACATATTTGGCTGTTTTTTTTTTCTTCTTTTGTTACTTTTAGTACCACTAGATCGCATGTGTCAAACTCAAGGCCCGTGGGCCAAATCCGGCCTACCATAACCGTTTCTGTGGCTCTCTACACCCTAGAACTTCAAGATAACAGTTGTAAGCATGTTGCTCTCAGGTGATGGGTCCCCATCCCTACACTCCCTGGTCTCTCTGTTAATTGTCTTGCTTATCTCCTCCATTTTGTTGTCCAGGTGTTTGTGATTGTCATGCTGTGTGTTCATGTACCTGTATATAAAGTCAGGGATTTTTTAATTGATAAAGCTCTGTATATGTTGTATAACACAATCATTGTTCCACATTTAATCTATTGTATTGAGGTTTGGGGAAAAGCGTGCAAAACAATTACAAAGCCTGTTTTTATTTTACAAAAGAGAGCTGTAAGAGTAATCACCAGAAAACATTTCAGTCACCCATCAAACACCTTGTTTCTTCAGCTAAATTTATTGAAATTCCAGGAATTGGTAGAATATAGTATTTTATCAGTTATGTATAGGGCTCATAATAACACATTACCTTTAAATATCCAAAGAAATTTAGACAAAGTTATTACAATCTTAAAGGGACAGATATTCATCAAACCACAATTCAGAACCAGCTTAAAGGGACGGTCTACCTCAATTCAGGGAGTTGGATTGTGGAATGTTCTGGAGAGTGATGTTAAAAATGCAAAATCAATTCATTCATTCATTCATTCAACCTTTATTTATACAGGCTAGCCTCGTTGAGTCACGGGGACTCATTTACAAGAGGGACCTGTCTCACTCACACCAAACAACCATCCACTCTCACACTCACACCTAGGGTCAATTTAGAGTCACCAATCAGCCTAACAAGCATGTTTTTTGGTCTGTGGGAGGAAACCGGAGTACCCGGAGGAAACCCACGCATGCACGGGGAGAACATGCAAACTCCACCCAGAAAGGCCCCGGACCGGGATTTGAACCGGCAACCTTCTCGCTGAGAGGCAGCAGCTCTACCAGTTGTGCCACCGTGCTGCCCAATGTATACATTTAGGCCCTGTTTACACGGACACTGTGTGGGGGAAACGGCAACTTTTGGGTATGTTAATTAGGTTGAAAGTTTTGCGTTGACATGGGCGAATTCTGTGGATACGACTCTCTCCCCCCCCCCCCCGTACTCATGAATTTACTGTAGTTACCATGCTGGGCCATTAGATGGCGCTGTGATTTTTGGAACCTTCACTACTGCGCATGCGTGCCACTGCTGCCTGAGGTAAACAGAGCAGACGAGGCAGCCTGTTTTCCTCTCTGGCTAAAAGTTCAGCTACTACAAGTTGTTGTCAACAAGTTAACAACAAGTTAAAGCTGGAATTTGGATAAGAGTCAACAGATTTGACACCAAGTGGGGCCGCTTCATCTGCGCACCAGTTGCTGACTGGACCGGAACCGAGTCAACATGTCTGACTTTAGTCCGTGAGAATCAGCTGATTTACAGCAGCGCTACAAGGTAAACAATGTTCTTAATAATGTTTCCTTGTGTTTAGTTCGATCACAGAACAACCAACTGAGGTTTTATTTTTATTTTTTTCCTGCGAGGTCGAAGCTGTCGTTCCACGAAGCGGACCGGTTCGGATGTGGGTCCAGTGACAGTGTCCACCAGGATGAACAACAGAGTCCAGTTCATTAAAGTTCGGTTAACGTGTTTTTAAAAGTGTTCAATTTAATTCTCAGTGTTTGTGACATGAGTTTGTGGTGTTGGATAAATAAATAAATTAAAAATCAACCTGGTGTCTTCATTTTCAGCAGCATGTTAGGCATGACGTAACGAGTCCAGATAGCTTCATTTAGCTCAGATAAATTTAAATATCTCCCACGCTAACATAAATACTGTTTATTATTGTTAAACTGTTAATATATAGCACATTTAGTATGTTATAGTGCAGCGTGACACGTGAAATGTCCGACTGCCTCGTTAACAGACAACTGGATCCAGGCAGCTGCTCTCTTCCAACACAGATGCAGGTAAGGTGTAGAATAATTAAATATGAGAATCAAAATATATTCCATCAGCTATAGTTCAGAAAGTGGTGCGTGTGTCCACTGTCCAGTCCACCGCCATTGTTAAAATGCCGGCTGTCTGCGCGTGCGTGCTGCGTGCATGTGTTCAAACAAAAGCTCCACGGGAGATGTTTACATTATCAACGGGGGGTCAGCGAAAAAGTTCCACTTTGAGAGCAGGGTCAGAAAAGTATCGGTGTCATCGAGGGGGGCCAGCAGCGTCGTGTAGGCGATAAGCAAAGTCGCAAAGAGAAAGTAGCGGTTACACTCAAAATACGTGCCGTGTAAACTGGCCCTTAAGAAAAAGGTCAAAAAGGACTTGCTCAAAAACTATATATGATGTAGCTTAGTGTGTTTGTGTATTACAGTTAGAAAAATTAAGTAGAGTTATTCATTTTGTGATGTAGTTTGTGTATTACAGTTAGATAAATTAGTAGATTTATTCATTTTGTGATGTAGTTTGAAGGTTATCATTGGTTGAACAAACTGTGAAATAAATAAGGGGCAGATATAATAAGATTTCATCTTCTTTCTGCTCCTTTCATTTTATCCTACTTGTATTCTTGTATCTGATGAAACTGTTTTGTATTGTTCTTTTAAAATGAATGAATAAACATCAAATCAAATCAAATCAACGGCCCAGTCAGAGTCCAGAACCTGAACCTGAAACCTTCAGAGAGCTGAGCAGAAACCTCAAAGAACTGAAGCAACAATGGAAAGAAGAGTGGGTCAGAACTCCTCCAGAACCAGGAGAGAGACTGATGAAGTCCTGCAGACTGATGAAGTCAGAGAACCACAGAGGATTCTGCTGCTGAAGGAGGTTCTGTTGGGTCAGAGGCACAAGCTGAGGTTAAATTTTAATGATTTTAGAACTTGTTAAAGATCATCCATCCAGCCATCCAGCTAACTGTCTATCCATCCATCCATTCAGCTAACTGTCTATTCATCCATCCATCCATCCATCTAGCTAACTGTCTATTCATCCATCCATTCAGCTAACTGTCTATTCATCCATCCATCCAGCTAACTGTCTATTCATCCATCCATTCAGCTAACTGTCTATTCATCCATCCATTCAGCCATCCAGCTAACTGTCTATCCATCCATCCATTCAGCTAACTGTCTATTCATCCATCCATCCAGCCATCCAGCTAACTGTCTATTCATCCATCCATCCATCCATCTAGCTAACTGTCTATTCATCCATCCATTCAGCTAACTGTCTATTCATCCATCCATTCAGCCATCCAGCTAACTGTCTATCCATCCATCCATTCAGCTAACTGTCTATTCATCCATCCATCCAGCCATCCAGCTAACTGTCTATTCATCCATCCATTCAGCTAACTGTCTATTCATCCATCCATCCAGCCATCCAGCTAACTGTCTATCCATCCATCCATTCAGCTAACTGTCTATTCATCCATCCATCCAGCCATCCAGCTAACTGTCTATCCATCCATCCATTCAGCTAAAAGTCTATTCATCCTTGTATCTGATGAAACTGTTTTGTATTGTTCTTTTAAAATGAATGAATGAACATCAAATCAAAAATAAGTCTGTATCTCTGTGTTTATCATTGTCCTGGCATTGTCTCCTGTTGCCTCTGTCTCCTGAGTTCCTTGTGATTCCCTGAGTATGTAAGTTTGCTGCCCTGTCTATTTTATGTTCTTAATTTCTGTGGCCGTCGCGGACGCCATTTTGAAGAGTCCTAATGGTGAACTACTTTTTTTAAATCCAGCAGATTTGACCATTTCGTGAAACTCTCAAGCTCAGAAAAACTTGTGCTATAACGTCAGCTATGAAATATATTTTTTCTCAGCAAAGAAATAATTGTTTTACCGTGTTTTGTTGTAAAATCCTGGCTTCTTTGGCCGTCGCGGACGCCATTTTGAAGAGTGCTAATGTGGCGAACTTCTATTTTTAAATCCAGACGCGTCGCGTAGGCCCTGAGAAACATCCACAAGTTCACCCTCCATGTTAAAAAGTCTTCGTCTGACTCTTCGAAAACAAGCAATAAGGCTGCAGAGTAACACACTGGCTGCTAACTGCTAGAGAGAGAGCACACACCAAGAGACTGAGGGGGACGCTTTTTTGTCACGGACCACATCCGGCGCTGCTCGTAAATACGTTATTTCGTTTTTACTGATAGATAAATAGTTATTAGCGGTACTGCATTTTAAATAAAAATAGCACAAATCCGCTTATGAATTATAAAACTTAGTCAATCCGCTGTAAAGCTAACAGATTATTTAGCTACGCTAAAAGCGGATTAGCGCAATAGCGCTACCTAGCGGTCGGAGGCCCACCACTGGTATATATATATATATATATATATATATATATGTATATATATATATGTGTATATATATATATATATATATATATATATATATATATATATATATATATATATATTTGGGCAGCACGGTGGCACAACTGGTAGAGCTGCTGCCTCTCAGCGAGAAGGTTGCCGGTTCAAATCCCGGTCCGGGGCCTTTCTGGGTGGAGTTTGCATGTTCTCCCCGTGCATGCGTGGGTTTCCTCCGGGTACTCCGGTTTCCTCCCACAGACCAAAAAACATGCTTGTTAGGCTGATTGGTGACTCTAAATTGACCCTAGGTGTGAGTGTGAGAGTGGATGGTTGTTTGGTGTGAGTGAGACAGGTCCCTCTTGTAAATGAGTCCCCGTGACTCAACGAGGCTAGCCTGTATAAATAAAGGTTGAATGAATGAATGAATGAATATATATA
>JBBPBX010002525.1:0-22711 GCA_038048925.1 Garcialebias charrua
CCTAGTTCTTGAAAACATAACCTTAGACTTGGCATAGGCACAACGACCAATTATTCTTTTCAGCGGCAGGTATGTTGCATAAGAAAAAGGTTCAAAACCCAATTCCCAAACAGAACATGAATCACTATTACTGTAATAATATCTATCACCATGTTGTTTAAACCACTTAACCTCAGCCACAGTATGCTCAGCTTTAACTGTCTTTCCATCTTTTTTCAAAAAGACTATGACCTTAAGCATTCTGGAAATCAACGCTGGTCGAGCTGCAGCTTTCAGATCAATAACAGGTTCTCCAGTTTGCTCGTCATTTCTAAGCCACCTTGCCAAAACACATGACTTTGCATCAGCTCTGTAGTCTCCAGTTGATAGCAATTCCCCTCCTAGTGTGCATCTGTCAAACCTAATGGCATTGAAAGACACTCTTTGTACACAGTCATTGTTGTACAAAGTCTTAAACATGAGAAGGAGAGCATCACTTTCTTCGCACGAAATATGTCTTCGGTGTAAAGGTGGAAGCAGAGTCTCCAATGTATCATCCAATCTGAAGTCATGTGGAACATCACTGTCAGACATAATTTTAAGCCTATTTATCTGGTCCATATTTAATATGTAGCTGCATTTTGATTCTTTCTTTTTAGAGAATGTAAAATGCTGTTCAGCCTGTTTTGGTCCACATTTATCTTTATGAAATACCTGCCAATCTAGAAACCATTTACGCATCATAATGATTTCTGCATGTCTGTTATTTGTATGGTAGTCACCTAAAATCCCATTAGCCCTTTCAAAAGAAAAACACCAAAATGAATGTACAGGGCCATAGTCTATAATGCATGCTTGTAGATGTAAATGGAGGTGTAAGTTCATGGTACACCATTCCTTTCCATATTTGCGTTCAAATGAATTGCAGAAAAAGTTGAGACACCTGTGTGCATCATCCAGCTGACTTGTTGTCACAATCCGAGAACAAAGTATCCTTGCAGCAGCAACAAAAGACTTCCAGATATTATAATCTGCTTCATGCAAAAGACCTTTCAGGGCATACAAAGAATAAGTGCATACCCAAATCTTCCACTGGGCAGCTGTAAAACCTTCAAACGCGGACTCAATTTTTCCAGGAATCCCAGGATCAAGGTCATTAGGGACTTTTAGGGAATCTACTCTTGACTGTAAAGTTATGAAGGACTGCCTATTCAGTATACCTTTTTCTTTCCACACTTGCATTACTCTTTTAGCAGTGCCCTCCAAGATATTATGCATGGGATCAATAACATGCATTCTAACAGGGTCAAAATAAGGCAAGTCATGAAGAATACTATACCTGGCTCCATAAATTCCTTCTAACCTTGCTTGATCTGCCTTTGATTTGGCTATTTTTGCTTTCCTGGCATAAAAAATGTGGTTTTCTTTTGACCTAGGGAGCCACTGATCACACTGGAAACCTGAGTAGTCCACCTTGTTATCAATGGTTCTTGGAAACTCTTTTAAACATTTAGAACATCCCATTTTTGCCATGTGCCCTAGAAACCCACCGGTCTTGCGAGATGCTGGGATATCACTTGACAGACACAGTAGAGCAGCTCTGTATAGTTGCTTTCCTAAAGCTGAAGAGTCTGACAAGTACACCCCCTTCCACAGGTCATGAAGGTCATCGACAAGTGGTTTCAAGTAGGAATTAATATGCCCTTTAGGTTCACGTGGTCCGGGAATGATTCCTGCAATTATAATATTCTCCTTCTTAAATCTATCCTCACGAGGAAGATTCATTACAACTAGATACATAACACCTACAGAATCTTTAACTTTGTCATAGGGCTGAAACCAGTCAACATTAAGCATGAGACCCAAATTACATTCTTCAGAAAGGAATGGCTTGCCATCACAATCTTGAAAATCTTTCCAAATATGTCCATCAAACACATCAGCATATACATTGTCACACACTTCTCGTTTTCTCCACTTTTCACATTCTTCATTAAAGCCTGGCCTCTGTGCTAAATCCTGCAAGCTCTTTGTAATGCTTCTATAGCAAAAGCTACGTTTGGGATATAAATAGGTTAACCCTTTTTTTCCAATGGCTGTTTTCAAAAGCAAAGTCCCACATTCCTTACGAAGCCGCTTTTGTGCATGATTTTTAAAACTAACATGACTACATCTTGCTGATTTATTTCTTATGCCGCGTCTATCCTTTACAATTATGGTTGCCTCCTCAAGTGTATATATTTTGTCACAAACTGGGCATGCCACGTAGTGAATGAAGTCATCTTTTTTGAGTGAAAGTATTTTCCTGATCATATACATGGTTGAGGGTATTTTTTCTGCCAAATGTTTTAATGTATCAATCTTTAAAATGCTGCCAACCACAAAAATAAATGACTTTATCAGGTCTAACAGTGCGATGTAAGCGTTATCTGAAATTGTAAAATGTGATTTCCACATTGTCAGTTGAAGGATCAAATGTGTAAACCATGAGTACTGAACATCATCAACTTTGCTGTAGTCATTCCTCTCTTCATCTGCTATCTCTTCCCATGTGTCTTCCACGTGAATGTATTCTTCACTCAATTCCATTTCCTCATCTTCATTGCTGCATTCAGTTTCTTCTTCATCTCCAACAGATTCTTCATCACTGCAGTCACTATCCTCATCACGGCATCTGGTGTTCCTGATGCTGCATTCGCTGTTGCTTGCACCTGGAATCACACTTAACCATTCAGTGCAATCATCTGTCAAAATAAACAAACAATGACATCAATCAAATACTTTGTACAGAACTTAAAAGACCCAACAATTTTCTCAGGTGATGTGGAAGCAGGCAGCCATATTAGCTGCAGCTCCTACTCAAACTACCGCTAGTTTTATTCTAAATTAAACTACTTCATTTTAGTTGTTAGTTTTGTGTTTCTTGATTTTGACCCAACCATGACTAGTGTATGGGACAATAGTATCACTGTATTGCTGACAGTTGGGCAGAAGGAATTGAGATCAGTGAAAGAACACCAACAGGAAAAAAGTGGAAGACCAGCTCCAGTAAAATAACATGATGTTAGGAAAAGCCTGACTGAACTCCAGGCCTCCTGCTCACTCAAGGTGGGAGAATCTGAAGCAACCTCCCACGATCTCCCCACTTGCAATGCCCTCATTACTATTTCACGCCCTCATTACTATTTCACACACTATCAACAGTCCCCACTTTAGAAGACTACAACAGAAACCACCCTCCCCCGGCTCCACTCTTGTCTTCACATAACTTCATTATTCTACCACCAGTGGCGGATCTAGGGGGGGAAGGGGGGGGAAAGCCCCCCGGGCCATCTGATTGCCCCCCACCCCAGTGCCCCCGACCCACCCCAGAATTTCTTTTGTACGTCATTGTGTGTGTTGCAGTAGAAATGTGTGCTATTTTATTGGCTTTAGAATGGGTGGAGAATACTACAATAATTAAAATTATAGTTTGCAGTGATTCATTATCAGCACTGTTAAGCATTAAAAAGTGAAGCTCAAGTATTAACCAACAAATTTTTTATGAGATTCTTTTTGTTCATTATAGACTATGTGAACAAAACAAAAATATAGTAATACAGTAATGTGGACTCCTGCCCATGTAGGTATATTAAGATGCCAGCCCTCTTTCTTATTTCTAAACAATGCAGTGTGGTTGGGTATTCCCATTGTGCTTAAACTTGGGTATTTTTGTTTCAGGTGTAAATAGTTAAATGCTATGTTTACATTTTTTTGCCTTGCAAGACAAATAGTACATTTACATAATTGTGAACTGTGTGACACTGAATTCTCATTGTAAGTATTGTCTTGTCACAAAGGTGTCATTTAGAAATTAATGTCCACTTATGCTTTGTGTGGCATGCAGTAATAATGAACTGCAAATACATGCGCAAATCTCATTTCATCAGTCTTTATTTATATATGGTATGTGAATGAAACTACTCTTACTGTATTGCCATTGTAATAGTCAGTGGACCCCTTACAGATAGCCTTGCTCCCCCCCCCCGGCCCTCCCAGCAATGAAAGTCTAACTCCGCCACTGTCTACAGCACAGATGGTACAACAAATCACAAAACAGAAAAGAATTGCTGACACAACGTACCTGCATATTGTTGCTCTTCTCCATCAGCCTCGTATAATGACTCGTCACTATCCTGTAACACACATATAGGACATTAAATGTTATTCCACTTTCCCTCACTGGAAAACATCAGCATCACTTAAACATTGATCCATTCAAGCTGCACTATGTAACTTTGTAGTGCAGTCTGTAACTTTTCTAGCAATATATTTTTAACATATTTATTCACTCTGTCACTATTTCCTGACAAACTGATGTTAGACAAAGTAATCTCTGAAAAAACTATAGTCCCCTTGCTTCTCTATCAGCATTTATAAAAACACTAAAAACAGAGCGACCCGCCGTTAACCAGCCAATAAAAACAGAGTTTGAATTTGAATTTCAGCAGAGCAAAGGGGAGCAGAGCCATATATGGCTCTGAGGGGGAGGGACCAGAATGCTTTGCCTGTTGAAAATATTTCTAATTTCTGTGCTCTACAGAAAGTTACACATAGCACCTTTAAGGTTTTAAAAGAGTTTAAATCCACAAATATAATGTTTTGTTACAGAATTGAAATCAAGCATTAAAAATTCAAGTGGAATCACATTTATTCTGTTCTTATTTATAACTGATTGTAATATATTTTGCAAACAACTTAGCTGAGAGCGCACACTGTAGCTGCACTCACACAAAGAGCCCATAACCCACAAAGAGCCCCATAACCCACAAAGAACTCGTCCAACACATGTTGGTCACAGCAGCTGGATTCAGGTTTAGATTAATTAAACATCAGAATCAAAATATATTCCATCAGTCGTAGATCAGAAAGCGGTGTGTGTCCACCGCCATTGTTATTGATAGGAATGCCGTCTGTCTGCACATGCGTGTGCGCACATGTGGCATGCATTACCCACCACTGCACCCTGTATTCACTGGTTAACTGCACATCATTAACCTCACGCAGACTCTTCCACTGGTACATTTTCATCTTTAAATCACTTCTTGGTCTGCTGCCCTCTTACATCTCCTCATACATGTCTTTGTGTGAGTGCAGCTACAGCGTGTGATCTCAGTGAGAGTGCACACTCACTGACCTTGTGCCAAAGTAAACATCAGAACGCACCAAGGTGCGTTCTGATGTTTACTTTGGCACAAGGTCAGTGAGAACTTAACTTGGCAAAAGGGCCTTCTCCTACTCCGCTCCTGCTTCCTGGAATATCTTACAAAAAGATCTGAAGCCCTCGGCCTTGACTTCTCTAAATGGCTTTAAGAATCTGTTGGACTCCTGTCAAAAACCAATTCGGACATGTTCCTGTTTTTGATTTCCTACATCTGCCTTATAATCTGTCTGTTTTGCGACTTTGATAACTTCTTCTTTAACTTCAAAAAATCATTTCTCTCTTATGATTCTCTATTGGTGATTGTTCAAGGAAAATCTACTGTTGCTGTTGTCATCTTAGTTTGTAGACAAGTCGCTCTTGTAAATGAGTCCTCGAGGCTCAATGAGATTAACCTGCCTAAAAAGGTTGAATGAATGTTTCAAACAAAAGCTCAGTGCGAGATGCTGGTGAAGATTCTCAGTCATCCAGGGCATGATAAAATCAAAAAGGTGTTCAATACAAGATCAACTGACCTCAAGGGAACCCCCTACTGTTAAGGTGTGATCTGTCAATTTACATGTATGTGTTACCTCAGCTTACAATTTACATATGATGGTGTGTGGTTCTATTATAACTCCAAACTCCCACAGTTTGTTTTTCAGTGAATTGAAAAAGCCAGCCTCCTGGATAGGAGTCGAAACGTTTTCTGCAACAAATAAACTCCAGTTGATCTTGTATTGAACGCCTTTTTGATTTCAGTGGGAGATGTTTATGTTTTCAATGGGGGGGTCAGTGAAAAACCTCCACACTCTGACAGGTGGATTCAGAACCCTCTGGATTCAAAGATTGTTATTGTGTAAACGATCAGCAGAAACGCAGACAGAAAGGTGCCGTTTCACTCAAAATATGCGTCGTGTAAACGGCCCCTCACTGTAGTAAACAAAGGCCTGTTGAATACCTGAGTGACTTTTTTGTTTTAGGTTTCAGGGGGACATATTCACACCTCCTATTCAAACTCAACTTAATCTTCCATCATGCCTATTACTGCACTCCTGCCCCCACCTTTGGTCACCCAAGCTGCAAGTATACCGGTAATCTAGTGGAGATTTTCAAGAGATATTTTACCAACAATGTTTATGTGCGCCAATACAGTAGAAGTAGCCTGGTTAAAACCAGACCCTTGTCCTTCACTTCGCTTCGAGCGGAGCTGTTCAGGAAGGCGAGGGCCAGGCTACAGTAGAAGGCAATTTACTAATTGTTTTTAGAATAAATGTTCAGCTTTCTTCTGTCTTTGTGTAACTAGCCTGGCCCTCGCCTTCCTGCACAGCTCCGCTCAATTCTCATTTCCCTTCACTGCACAGCAAAGTGAAGGACAGGGTCTGGTTTTAACCAGGCTATTGTGTAACATGAACTGAACAAAAGTTGCACACTTTGTTGCTTACCTGTTTTTCATCGTCAAGAACAGCTTTGTTTTGTCTTCCATTTACTTGTCTCATTTCATAATTTTCTGTAGGGGCCTTCTGTAAGATGATGAAAAATGGAAAAACACAACTTGTTTTTTTGAGTACAGATAATTGCAAGTTTTATTAGCTTAATCTTTAAAATAAAAGAATTTGCACACAACATTTTGTATGTCTGATGTCATCATTTAAAACATTGAAGCAGATGTTTTCATCAAGCAGTACCTGCAGTCTTTTTACAAACCTTTTTTTACACTTAGAGTCCATTTTCTTTAATGTATGTATCCAGCCAAGACGTTTCCTACATTTACTACCAATATCTGAGACTACAGTATTTTAGGGTACTCTCTCTATAGTACTGTACTAGTGCTTTACAGAATGTGCATGTGCGTTCTGTTTATGTACCTTAAAAACATCCCTTAGCCTAAAGTCGTGATGAATTTAAAGCTGTGTTAATTTAGAAATTTCGACCAGATGGAGTTTGAGGTCTATTATTAATAAGTTTGTTAGAGCTGATGTTTTTTTTTTCTTCAGTGTGTGTGTCTCTGTTTGATTTGTATGTTTTTGACAGTCTTAAACTGTAAAGCACTTTGGTCAGCTTTTGTTGTAGAAATTTGACATAGACATTGACAATTACATTTTCAGTTTTCTGGCTTTAAAAGCTACATTTTGATGGATCATGCTAACTTAAGTGGATCCAGATGTATGACTTAATACTATTTTAAAACTGAGATTTCCAGCTGGAAAGACAAAAATGCACTGCCACATGTTTGAACTCAAAATGGTAAGGCATTTTCCCTCAAAATCAAGTATTTGTTTGTAGGTACAGATCCAAAAAGTTACGGTACTCAAAAACATTTTAGATTGTTTTTCAGACAATTTACTAAATTTATCATTAATAAAACATCTATTCATAATATATTCATAAAATTCAATTTTTACAAACATTTTTTATCAAAACACTATTGCCTATTTCTCCTCATCCCACATTTAGACTTCATCCAGATTTTCTGGGTGACATATATGAAAAAGTCATACATACCTTTTTGCTCTCCACCTGGCCGTATTTCTGACCATATCTACGTAAATGTTCGTAATAGGTAGTTTTGCACACAGTTTCTCTGCAGTGGTCACAGTAGAAGTATTTTATTGCTGGCTTCTCCATATTCTGCTGCTACAGACCGGTACATCTCATTCTGTTTTATATAGTGTTGCCAGGTGAGAAATGAAGGATTATCGTACTAGTGACATAAATAGCCTTATTGCACATGCCACTTTACCTCTATACCAATATCAACTACCTCATACATATAAGGTACTGTGAAAAAAACTTCATATGCTGTCACTTTATTACAAATGCCAATGTCAGAACCTTCATTTTATTTTATAGATATACTTTTTATACATTTATACTACAATGCAAAAACTCAGGCAGTATTACACTTTTATTATTTCATTTTATGCTTCGTATTTTTTGCCTTTTTCGGGATTATTGATCGTACATCGTACAGAGGGAAAAATTGTCGTACAAATATGATAATTATCGTACACCTGGCAACACCATATGTCACTGTTTCATGATTCATTTGATTGGTTGTTCACACGCTGCAAAGCAGTTACGTTCGATTTCATTGGCTTTCCTGTAGCCAATGAAATCAAACCTAGCCATGCAGGTATGCCTTATCTGTGAGTGACACGAGTTTGGAGTTTACTTCACAGCCGACTACTGTAGCAGTAAGAAATCTTATGAGCAGTAATGTCTGGGAGGAAACGCGTGCACGTTCAGTCAGAGTCAGAGGACAGCGACGAGACCGTTACAAGTAATGTCAGAATCCATGAAACTCCCAAATCTGGTTCGTCACGAGTCCAAGCGCAACGGAGCCTCTCCAGTGGATCTGGTGGATCCAGACGGAGATCTCACAGTCCGGCGTCTGATGTAACGTTGCATCAAGTTTGGAGGTAAGTAGACATGATTTTTTTAGGCCATACATGTTTTTCATTTGTTGGATATGAGGACAAATTTGTGTTTAGCTTCACAGAGAAACTGATCAGTAGTGGCTCCTGATGAATGATTATATTTTATGTAATATTTTTCTTATGTAGCCTATTGTAATCAGTATGACCAAAACTAACATAAAACTGAATTTTATAGGGTGTTGCACCCACAAAAAATGACTAGTTTAACATTTTTCCTTTACTCCTTTGCAAATATGTGGATACCAATACTAATACACAAAGTAAATTATACTCACTTTAACTTTATGCTTTATTCTTCAAAGTACGATACGCAATTACCATATTTTTTGGACTAGGTGCACCAGATTATAAGTCTCAATATCAATGAAGGGGTCTGTTTTCATACATGAGGCGCACCGGATTATAAGGTGCATTATCAAAACAAAACAGATAAGTCAAACTTTATCCAACTCATTCATAATAAACACATCCAATCTGTTTGAGGTCAGTAAGCACAACCAGAATTAATACAGAAGACTCACTATCTTTTACTGTGTTAAACGTTATGAATTTCACAAATTGGGTTGAGATAAACATCCTGGATCGTCTAGACCTGGGGTCTGCAACCTTTACAATCAAAAGAGCCATTTTGTGCCTCCGGTCACTAGATTAAAAGTGTCCAGAGCTGCAACAACATGCTACAACTGTGGTTATCAACTGGTGGTCCATGGGCCACTTGAGCTTTGTTTGAAGGGGCTTTTGTGGCCACTAGGGGTGACATTATAAAAATCAAATAACTAATAATGTATATTTTTACAATTTAAATTATAAATTTTACAATTTAATACAAATGAAGAAAAAAACTGATAATTTTAAAGAGATGTTTTTTTATACTATTTTTTAATACTATGAACTATACAAACCTGGGTTTTTTAATTGTGGAAAAATGAATTAAGTACTGTATAGAAATAAAGCATAAAGTTAAAGTTTTACTACTTGTACTTGTTCCAATACAGTATCCACATATTTGCCAAAGAAATGACATAAAAACTTCTGATTTTTTTTTATTTTAAGAACAACCAATTTAGTTTTTGTCAAAGCTTGAAAGAGCCGCTGCAGAGGGACCAAAGAGCCACATGTGGCTCCAGAGCCGCATGTTGCAGACCCCTGGTGTAGCCCACACACACCTCGCACTTGCACCATCGCTAGCTTTGTTTTCTGTAATGTTTTGATCCAATTTGCTCAGCCATTAACTGAATGTTGCAAAACAACTGTAAATGTTTCAGGGCTCTGTCCAATGTACACAAAACGATGGACACGATGACAACGAAACTGGAAGGGCTTACTGAGGCGGTTGCAAAACTGGATGGACTTCCTGAGGCAGTTGCAGAAATCAAAGGACTGGTAGCGGAAGGAGATGCAACTCGACACACGCCCACTTCATTACAACTCATCCCCAAGGCCCTGTCTGTAAGTTAGGGTTAGACTTAGACTGTAAGACTTAGCTTTTTTATAGTGGTTTTTTATAGTGGTTATGAAGGTTAAGTATTTTGTTTGAGACACTGTGACACACATTTCCTCTCTCATGAGCTGTTCTCTGTGATATTTTTTTGTTTTGTTTTGCTTTTGTGTTTTTATAGCGCGAGGTAAAAAGGATCCACAGGAGTCTGGAGGAGGAACGTAAATACAAGGGAAATGAGAGGTAAGATATTACGGTTATTTATTTCTTGGATCTGAGACCATTTACTGATGCTTTAGTAAATTGGCTCCCAAACTTTTCTGCAGCACCCCCTTTTCAATTATAAGGAAACTTTTGAGCCCCTCCAACCAGATATGTAAATACTCTATTTTCAAACTCCACTGAAGTTTATTTCACACTTCCACTTATTTTTATCAGTTGAACAAATTTTATTAGGCTGAAATGACACCTTCAGTCTTTTTGTATTTATGCCCTGACAAAAATCTGTCCTTTTATGATAGCAGTGTCCAAGCATTTATTTTTCTATTAAGTGCCCAACCCCATCCCTCACCCCAATGTAGGAAACACTGCTTTAGTTTAAAAAATATCACTTTAACGAACTCCAAAACAAATTTTCACAGCAGCTGTTTGATATATCAAAGCTTATGATTTGTGATTCATTTTGGATGTCTGAAATGTAATCTGCAGGTTCACATCTGAACACAACAGTGAAGTCACAAACTCCGTGTCGCGGACAATCATGGATGACAATGAGGAATACGATGCATCTTTGATAAGAAGTAAGTTCTGATTTTAAAATTGGTTTTACCAGAGACACTAGGTTCATTTAAGTATAAGTTTACCACTGTGAAACAAAACACAGTGTCAGGCTTCTGTTTAATTCTACAAAAAGCCTAACACTAAGGGCAGACAAACGACATATGTCACTTTTTGTGTTCATAGGAGCCTGCAACAGATATTATGAAAACATAAAGAGGGAGTCTAAGTTGACCGAGGACAATAAAATGGGAGAGGATCGGAGAGCCAAAGCTCTCAACAACAGAAGGCACAGGGTGAGTCCATCTATCCATCCATCTATCCATCCATCTATCCATCCATCTATCCACTGTATCCATCCACTGTATCCATCTTATCCATCTATCTATCTTATCCATCTATCTATCTTATCCATCTATCTATCTTATCCATCTATCTATCCGTCCATCCGTCCGTCATCTATCCATCCGTAATCTATCTATATCTCATTACTTTTATTTATATATGATATATAAAATCAGGAAAAAAAAGTAATTTCGTCAATAAAAGTTAATGTCAGTAGTTTGTAAAATATTTATATTTTTGAAAATGACAGATCAAATATTTTCTGTAAGTCTTCTCATGTCTTTTCATTGGCCTATGGCTAATATCATTATCAAGAATAACAAATATTTTGTCTTTTCTGTTGAAGCTCTTCAGTTCACGAAGATCCGTTGCGCGCGAGGTTCTGACTGACGAGGAGGTCAAATACCTTCATGGGGCGTCTGCATGTCTGATGAGTGACGAAGAGACAGACAGTGAGACCAGCCAGACCTGGAAAGTGTATCCACCTGAATGGAGGTCAACGCAGCTCACAGCCATTTTAAATAAGTGCCAGTACCAACTTGCCAAGCTGCAACAAACATCGAGCAGAATGGTACATAATAGGGTGGCCAGTGGAGTGTGCAGCCCGAGGCAGCCTCCAAAAGGCATAGACAAAAAGTATTTGAAATGAAGATTGGTTTTTGTGTGTTAATAAAAATCTTTTAACAAAATCTTAGTTTTTTATGTATATGATATTAACGTGCTTTAGGTATAAAATACCTGATTTACTGAACTGTTCATTTAATCTAAGAGCTAATATGTGACCCATCTTATCGAAGTGAGGACTAAAAGTGTATTGAGTAACATATTTGCAAAAATGGCATTTTATAAAAATATTACGAATAAATGTCCTCTTCCACCATAAACCTCAGCACTGGCTCTCCTCAAGGATGTCTAGGAGAAACAAGAACCGTAACAGAAAGGAGGAAAGATAAATAACCCAAATAAGATTTGGACACACGGGACTTAATTATTCATTATTTCAAATAATGAAGCATAACACTGGAAAATGTGAGCACTGTGGACAAGATGATACAGGAATGGCAAAAATATGAACAAGAACGTAAATATATGAAGAGAATTTGAAAATTTTTTTTAACATTAGATGCACTACAACATAAATTAGAGAGCAAACATTTCCAAACTTTAATTAGATGGAGGATAGAGGATACGAAAATAGCCAACTTTAACCCAATTTCTGTTATTCCTCCATGGCTTTTCCCTAAGATAAATTTAAATATAAGATTACTTAAAAAGAAAAATATTTGGAATATACCGGTAATTGAAATAGGGTTAAAAACTGATGAGTATTTAAGCGGATCATATAAATATCTAAAAATTTATACAGATGGATCCAAAAATCTTAAAGGATGTTTGGGAATAGGGGTATACATACCAGAGTTTAAAATTCACATTTCTGAAAGACCATCAGATCACCTTTCAGTTTTCACAGCATAAATGATGGCAGTTACATTTAAGTTTACAGTTGGTGGAAGAGGCGAGACCAGACAGGGTGGTGATGTGCACAGACTCAAAAGCAGGCTTAGAAAGTATTTTTGGGAAAAGGAAACAATAGGAAAGACTTACTATTTGAAATGCAACACAGTCTATTTAGATTAAACAGAGGTGGCATTGATGTCTGGTTTTGTTGGGTACCAGCTCATGAAGGGGTAATAATAGGAAATGAAAAGGCTGATAAATTAGCAAAAAGGGCTTTAGAAATGAAAATAATTGCAATTCCTTTTGGGAAAGCGGAAGGGAAATCACTTATAAAGAATAAAGAACTGGAAAACTGGCAAAAAAAGGTGGAATGAAGATCAGAAAGAAAGAAGTTTATATACAATTCAAAAGTCAATAGCAATTAGGAATATTAATATGAGCAACAAGGGAAGAAACCATAATGGCCAGATTGAGTAAGTCATACCAATTTAAATATTTTATTTTTAATAGGGAAGAAAAATGATAATAAATGTGAAAGATGTGGAGAGAAAAACTAGAACACATGTTGATGAACTGTAAAACATAGGACTATGAAAGAGAATTTAAAAAGAATGGTTGAAAGGACAGAACAAGAATGGAGTCTTATTTTTATTTTAATTTATTCATTTCAGATAAAAAACTAAACTATTTACAAAACAATGAGTAATAAAACAATACAGTACATGAAATGCAAGGAAGCATAAGAAGAATAAAATCATCTGCCCCTTCTCAAACAATTTTTTTCAAACACTCGATTCAAACAACAATCACATATAAATAATATAACATGATCAATAACTCATCACACTAACCAAATATAAGAATTAGGATATAAACAAACTTATGAATATTTATTCAGAAATCTAGTTTTAATATTTTTCTTAAATATAGGCATTGACTGTGCAGCTTGTCCAAACCATTCCACAGACCATTTCCCTTGAATTGAGTCTTAAAGGAATACACGTATTAGGAAACGAAGGAAACATAACAGATGTGTATAAAGTAAGGAAATCATTCTTAAAAGTACAAGATTAATGAATAGAATTTAATAGATGTAGTAGGGAAATATTGTTACAGACTCAAAGAAGGCATTCAATACAGGAGCAACTGAACTTGCTTTTTATTTATTTACAAATAAAGTCCAGTTGCTCCTGTATTGAACGCCTTCTTTGATTTTATCATGTCCTGGATGACTAGAATCTTCACCAGCATATTGGACTCATGTACAGTAGGTGGCGGAATGCACCTTAAAGTTGCTTGCGATCCATCATTAAAGAAAAGAAGAAGAAGCGCTACGTAAGTAGAAGTGATAGGATCCACACTCCTTACCAGTTGGTGGCGGTAATGCACCATTAAGTTGTTTGCCAACCGCCAAAAAACACCACAAGAAGAAGAAGAAGAAGCGCGCTACGTTCAAACCGATCTCACATATCCACACAGGGACAGTGACACATGCGTTCAAAGTTCTATTTCCTCTCGGTCTCAGCGCTCAACAGGCTGGACTAAAAGCTTGCTTTTCATTAGACGTTGACTGGACGAGTTGACATTCAGCAGTAGAAGGTAATCGGTTCTTTTTTAGTTTATTTTAATTTCTTTAGAAGTTTTACCTGTAGCTTTGTTCACTTCAATTGACAAAAAAGCTAACGTGAGCTAAAATGCAGCTGATTTGAGAATAAAGCGCTGCATGTTTGAAGATAAATTCTTCTAGTAGGCTATTTATAAGCCATATATGCAACGAGGTTTGTTTTTTGTTTTTTTTTGGGTGGGGGTGGGGGGGGTGTCTTGCTTAAAGTTGTTTGAATTGTTTGATGAATTTTTCAAGGAGACAAAAACAGGCATGCACTGACCAGCAACAGAACAATGTATTGCTGAACAGTATTTCGGTAACATTAATGTTTTTGTGGATTTTACAAAAACATATTTTGGACTTTATTTGTTACAGAAAACATTTCACCCTTTTTCAATTCAAAGGAGATAAAGCCCTTTGGATAGAAGGTGAAACGTTTTCTGTAACAAATAAAGTCAAGTTGTTTTTGTATTGAACGCTTGTTCTGATTTTATCATGTCCTGGGTGACTCAGCATATATTTTTTGCAGGTAAGGTCATCAGTCCTCATGAACAGATGTGTTAAAGCGCCATCTACTGGTAGGTTTGTCCTATTTCTCTCAGTAGAACTTACACATAATGTACTGTACTTGTACATGTACTGCATTTTTATTTTTACAGCAGCTCAAAGCGGAGTCTATTCCAGTCTTTTGGGCCGGCAACAGAAAATGACCGGTCTCCCCATTGTTTGTACCTTGAGCGAGGCACCTCCAGCAGGTGTTGACCGGGAGCAGAGGTAGAGTATTCAAAATTAGTACTAAAGCAAAAGTATTGTTACTTGAACCAAATATTACTCAAGTAAAAGCAGTGGTGGGATGTAACTAAGTACAAGTACTTTGTTACTGTACTTAAGTACATTTTTCATGTATCTGTACTTTACTTAAGTAGAATTAAATGTGGGTACTTTTACTTTTACTTCACTACATTTTACATGAAGTATCTGTACTTTCTACTACACTACATTTTTATAATGTGTTGAGTTACAGGCTACTTTCACGTTGCAGTTTTTTCAATTTGTCAAGAAACAAGAAATTCTTGCTGCAACATTAAAATGTGTCAGTTCATGGGGTGTTAGGAGACAAGAGATGTCTCTAAATGTCTCGACACACTCTGGTCCAAGTTTTGAAAATGGTGTCAGGAAGTTAAAATATTGTTCATTGTTGATCCATTACAAGGTTGACTAGACAGCATTTTAACTAGAGTTGATGACAAACTGGAGTTGAAATGTTCAGTGCATGATGTGTCTAATTCTCCTTTTTTTAAACAGAAAACTTTTACTTCTGTGTGTTTACTGCAATTAAAATGACACATTGGTTTTATTTTGTGTTAAATAAAAACTTTCAAAGGTAAAATCATCCTTATTATTCTTATTTTGCTTAATGACATTTTACTCTGCTGCATGTCAGAAATTCTGATGCACAGAATCACAAGTCCAAGTGTGAACTGTGTCACAGAGCAAACACAATAAAAACATGTACAGTACTGTATTATCTGCAGCATTGTTCATTAAAATGACTCAACACTATTTATGTAATGCAGAAAATTTACATACAGTACACACACTTAATGGTATTGTAGGCCATTGCATTAGGTAATACATTCAGCAATTACTTTTACTTTAATACTTTAAGTATTTTTAAAAGCAAGTACTTATTTACTTTTACTTAAGTAAAAATATTAATATGGTACTTCTACTTTTACTAGAGTATATTTTTGTCTGTTTATTTGTACTTTTACTTAAGTACTGTACAGTGTTTGAGTATTTTCTCCACCACTGAGTAAAAGTAGGCATCCAAAAATGGACACACTAATTTTTCTTTAAATCACCTGTGTAGGAGTCCAACGCCTCCACAGAATATCCCTCGTGTTCAGGACACCAAACTTGGAAGATGGGCATTCCCATTGCCTCAGGATGGTAAGTACCGGTATTGATCAATTAGCAGTGAGACACTTGAAAAAAATTATCAACCAGCTACCTTGCTGTTGGAGAGATAACTATTTTAATCAAGAAATGTGTGTTTTTGTTTTTGTTTTTCCATCAGTGTTTCAGCGAAAAGTATTCAACTTCTTTACTGAGCTCCACGATTGCCTATACAACATTAAGAGGATGGAGGATTTTGCGAGAGAGGAGCGCTTCTGACTCCAAAACATTTGCTGAGCTTCAGAACAAAGTCCATCGCAGAGTGCCCAGTGAGATGCAACCTGAGGCTGCCTTGAGCACCTTCTTCTTCTGGCTTTTCCCTTTTCAGGGGTCACCACAGCGAGTCATCCTCCTCCACCTCACTCTGTCCTCTGCTCTGTCCTCACTCCAACTACCTTCATGTCCTCTCTAACTGCATCCATACATCTCCTCTTCTTTTCCTCTTTGTGTGCGTGTGTGTGTGTGTGTGTGTGTGTGTGTGTGTGTGTGTGGTGTGTGGGGGGGGGTGTTAATAAAAAAATAAATTTAAAGTCATGGTCAGTTTTTTTATGTCTGATGTTTGCATTACCGTAGTAGTTCTGAAGATACAAACCACTGTGTATTTACTAGACTGCTTTTGGTCCAGCTTGTGATTTGTACATCATGATGTTGGTACATAAATCAAAATTAAAGACTAATGTTGATGTAGAAAACTGGGTGATGTTAAAATGTAAAAATGTTAGAAGCCAACTATTTGTATTGCAGATTTAAAACAAATGTAGTTATATAAAGTGCTTCACATATTAAAAATAAAAAAATAAATGGAGGGTTAGGGTAAAAAAAACAACTACCAGTAACCATTGGTGTTATTTTACATGGTCTACCTACATGCAAAACCTGTATTTTCAGGCAGAGTATATCATATTCCTAAATATGCATGAATTTGCATAAAATAAAAATCTGTTAAAATATCCAACTGACATCTGCAACGTGATACGTCAAAGATCTGCTGGAAATCTGAAGAATCGCATACCTCCAGGTACTTCACAGATAAATATCCTTAAATATACGACTGACATCTGCAACCTGATCCGTCAAAGATCTGCTGGAAATCTGAAGAATCGCATACCTCCAGGTACTTCACAGATAAATATCCTTAAATATACGACTGACATCTGCAACCTGATCCGTCAAAGATCTGCTGGAAATCTGAAGAATCGCATACCTCCAGGTACTTCACAGATAAATATCCTTAAATATACGACTGACATCTGCAACCTGATCCGTCAAAGATCTGCTGGAAATCTGAAGAATCGCATACCTCCAGGTACTTCACAGATAAATATCCTTAAATATACGACTGACATCTGCAACCTGATCCGTCAAAGATCTGCTGGAAATCTGAGGAATCGCATACATCCGGATTCTTCACAGATAGAAATCCTTAAATATACGACTGACATGTCACGTATACGTAAATATAAACCAATCATACGTCATATATGCGGCAAGTATCCGAAGAGATGCAAGCAGTAATCCCGAGGGATAACAGAGCCACATATTTCTGGATCTGCAGCAGATAAAGTATCCGGATTTTGGGATTTTTTAAGGATCAATAAAGTCCGGATCTGTTCGTATCCGGGAATATCCGAAACTGGATTTTCCGAGGATGCGATACGGAAATTCCCGGAAATTGTCCGTATATGTGAAGGATGCGGAGATATACCACATCTGATACTCCCGTATATCTATGGTTTTTGTGCAGTGTTTGTTTGTCTTTAATGCCCCTTTTCCACTTGCTCGGCCCAGAGCGGCTCAGTCTGGTCCGGTCTGGTTCAGTTCGGCTCGGCTCACATGTAGGTTTGTCTCCATTCACTACTGCAGCCCTTCTGTGGGCGGGGTGTAGAATCTCACTCGTCCTACCACGTGGTGGCGGTAGTGTTACCTCAAGCTATTTACTAGCCACCACTAAACGTTAGAAGAAGAACACCCTGCAGGACCTTGGCTGTGTCTCAATTCAGGGGCTGCATCCTCATGAGGACCCAGCCTAGCTGGGCCGAGTAGGCCACGCACTCACAAGGCCGGGTGGGCTTGACAAATCTGCTGAAATGGGACGGTCTAGCCTTCAGGTTTGCCTGCCTTGAAGTGGGTGGGGCGTTCTCTTGAAATGGGTGGGAAGTTCTTGTGTCCGCGCTTGGTGTGTGTGTGGAAAAAGAAGGGACGCCGCTAAAATATATTACTAAGCTGAATACATGTATATACTGTATAGTGTTTCTGAGTTTACTGTTTGTTAAGAACGAGGGGCGATCTGTTAAAACCCAGAGTGGACCTATGAAAGGCAAGTTGTCAAGTAGCTCAACTTGTAAAGCATCCCACGTTGTCTTTTATTGGATAAAAATTGAGGACTGAGATTAAAAAGAAGGAGTTTGTGAAACTCCTTCTTTTTTTTATCCAATAAAAGACAAACGTAAAATAAGTTTTAACCGTACCGAGTGAGATTCGAACCAGCTTCGAGAAAAGTATCCCTGCACCAATCGTGGGATGCTTAACCAGTTGAGCTACTGGACAACTTGCTTTTCATAGGTCCACTCTGGGTTTTAACAGATTGCCCCTTGGAAAATCCTTGCTATGCACGTGTAAAATAATCTGATTTGTAATCAGTTCTTCAAAAACAGTAAACTCAGAAACACTAATATATATTCAGCTAACACTTTTTTTTAGTCGTTTCTGTAGTTAAATTTTAATGAGATATATTTGCGCTGAGGTTGTTTGAGATGACTAAATAAAGGTTGAATGAATATTCGCGCTGAGGTTGTTGTCAGAACGAGCTGATGACTCAACAACACGCAGCAGCCCCGACCCTGCACGCAGAAAGTCCCCCCCCCCCGCGAAATCTCTGCTGGCGCTATGAATTCTGGGATAGCCTCCGTCTTGAAGGTTCCACGAATGCATCCTTCGATTTCGGCAGGAAGTAGGCCGCATTCCTCGGCCGCATGAGGAGGAGTCTTCGAATTGGGACAGTCCTCCGCGCGGGGCAATGACGTATGCGGCCGACAAATGCGCACTCATGAGGATGCAGCCCCTGAATTGAGACACAGCCCTTGTCTCACCACCTGTTGGCGGTAATGTCCCTTGAGCTATTTAATGCTCTAATCTTACTTTATTGCCTTTTCAGCTTGTTTTAAACCCATGTGTTTTCCATTTTGTTTCTTTATAATAAAGATTATTCTCATATATGCACACGGTTCCTGTTAACATTGCTTAACACATTGATCGCACTGCCCTGTAATCAGTTAAACTATTTTTACAGTAAGGTACAGATTAGGAATTAATTAGGTTTCAATTGGCCCTGTAATATTAAAGGTTAGTATTTCATTAAATTTAAACGGTAATATTTTGTCAGGGATAATTCAAAGTCAAATGCAAATGGATAATTTGGTTTAAACTGTCCGTTAAACATTAAAAGCGTGTTTCTTTAAACGTAAAAACAAAGTATTAATAATTAAATGTTTGTTGATCAGGAAACTCGTTTGGGCATCCAAGAACAGCTTCATCGGGGTTGATGTTGACGTCTGTGCACCCCGGAAAAAGCTGCTGCACCACGACCCGACATCAGGAAGGATGGATGGGTTCATGTTGACGTCTGTGCATCCTTGGAAAAGCTGCTGCACTACACATGACACGACATCAGGATGGATGGATGGATGGATGGCTGTTCAAATCTAATAATCTTTTTTCTTATGATTCTTTAAAGGTCAAATGCAAATGGAAAATATTCTTAACTTCCAGTATGTTTTTAAACAAACACTATACTGTAGACACTTAACATTGTAAAATATGTTTAGGAAATTATTGTTCAATGAGACCACTTAAGAAAAAAATGTTTATTATGAAAACTAAGAAGTGAAAAAAGCACAACAATAAATACTGCATACACCTAAATGATTTTTTTCTTGTTGTCTCATGTGCTTCCTCCAGAAGACACAAGTTGATAAATTCTGGTGTTGACTTCTTCGTCTTAACTGTAAAAAAAGAAAAACATGGTTACCGGTAATTCAGTCTAGAAACTGTTTTATATGTAGATATATTTTATAAGATATATGTAAGATATATATACATATATCAAATATCTCAGAAACCACAAAGCAGATATTTTTCAAACCTAACACAGTGTAATCACAACATGTTTATGTGCATACTGTAAGCTGTTGGAGTTATTTGAATTAAAATTCGATTTTTAATAGACATAAGTGTGTCGACCTAGCTTCTTTTTTTTCTACTAGTATTTAACACATATCTTATATCTCAGAAACCACAAAGCAGATATTTTTCAAACTAACACAGTGTAATCACAACATGTTTATGTGCACACTGTAAGCTGTTGGAGTTATTTGAATTAAAATTCGATTTTTTATAATTTATTTTCGTAGCACATGTGACAGGTTTGGAATTAGTCAAAACAAATCAATTTAAATCCAGCAGATTTGACCACAACGTGACATTATTAAGGACTTGTTCACCTGAGGAACCCTCGTGGTATAAAGCCAGCTATGAAATATATTTTTAAGCTTTTATTTAGCTACATTTAAAAGAAAGAACGCCGATCGACCGCACCCGCGCGTGCATGTGACGTGCACGTGGCGACCTACTTTGTTAAATCCAGCTGATTTGACCACAACGTGAAATTATTAAGGAATGGTTCAGCTCAAGCACCCTCTTGATATAACGTCAGCTATGAAATATATTTTTTAAAGCGTTTATTTAGCTACATTATAGAAATAAAGCCAGCTCACGTGCGCGCGCGCGTGCACATGGCGAAACTACTTTTTTAAAATCCTGCCGTTTTGACAACAACGTGAATTTATTAAGGAATAGTTCGGCTTAAGACACATCTTTGCTATAATTTTAAATACAATTAATTGTTTTTACCGTGTTGATCTTGTAAAGTCCTTCCGTGTTTGTTCCCTCGCAGCAGCCACTTCCTCAAACTCCGTGGGAGGAGGCTGGGCTGGAAGTCCAGCCTCCTCCCCACCGCTCACTCCCCCACGGCTCGCTCGCTTACAGCCGGCCTCAGCCCTGCTCTGAAATCAGTCTGGAATCTTGGTGCGGCGCAGCGCACATGTGAGGTGGAAATGCTGTCCAACGCGCGCTTGGCATGCAAATATGACGTCACAACCGACCTGCGCCACCAAGTGGAAAAGGGGCATTAGTGTTCCTGTATTGGACTGGAGACCTGACCAGGGTGCCCCCTGCTACTCGCACAGCGACTATACCAGCTTTGCTGTGCAGGCAAACTGGGTGAAAAAAATGGATGGATTGAAACTAGACATCACAAAGTACTGTATCTTAAATGAGTTGGATCATTACCAGAGACTAAAGTAAAATAAAAATCTCGATTGGTACATCCATGTGTATTGCTAGTTGAAAACTCAATGTCAGTTCACTTGCTTGACTCTTATCTAAGGGGGAACAACTCATTATTTTGTCAATCTTTTGTTTTAGGCACAGCAAGTTTGTTTATTAAAAATATTGGAAATTCAGCAGTCTTTCCAGAAGTCCTGGATTTCAAAATAGCTGTTTTCAGCCATTATGTGAACAATACTGCATTTGTCATTTTTAGTAATGTATAAAAAATGAAGGGAAAAAAAAACAGATACAAGTACCTATTAGGAATAACCTGAAATTCTTATTTTAACATGTTTTCATCTCTCGTTCCTTTTGGTTGACTTGACAGTCGTTCATTTTGAACGAGCCATTGTTTTATTGTGTTCATTGAAGTGAAGAAAAAGTGATTTCTCAAGGTTTTCCCTGCTGAACTAAACTGCGTGGTGTAATAATGAAAAATAAGTGAGAACCCAGATGCTATTATCTGACATAAAAATACTTTTAAAAAGTGTCTGCTATAGTGATTTTGGTAGCACTGAAATAACGACTGAAATTAAAGTCACTTTATGTAGGAACAGCTGCCTGAATCTTTACTGTGTTACACAAGAATGAGAATAGTTTGTTAGTAATTTGTTCATCCATCAATTATCTTTACTCGCTTCTTCCTTTCTGGGTGACATGGATACCTGGTGCCCGTTTCCGCCACTGTCCCTGGCGCCCATGTCCAGTCACTGGGTGAGAGGAAGGGGACACCCTGGACATGTCTCCAGTCCATCACAGAGACACATAAAGACAAATGAGACAAACAACCATTCACTTTCTCACTCTCACCTAAAGACAATTTAGAATTACCAATCAGTCTAACATACATGTTTTTAGTCTGTGGGATGAAACTGGAGTACCTGGAGAAAACCCACACATGCACAGAAAGAACATGCAACCTCCACCAGAAAGGTCCCAGACCGAGATTTGATCTGGCGACTTTCTCGAGGAGAGCTCTTCCAACTGAACCATACAGACAATATTGTATTTATTATGATGATGTAGACACATTGACCCCCAACATATATTGTTTTATTTTTTTTATCATTTTTTTTTATATAATGTGTGAGTTGTTTGTATTTTAGGCCTATAATATAATAGGGTTTGAGTGTGGAAGTGGTGAG
>JBBPBX010002525.1:22810-32814 GCA_038048925.1 Garcialebias charrua
TATATATATATATATTAGAGGTTGAGTAGACTATTTGTCTATTCGATTCAAGGAAATCTCACAAGTGTTTATATTTCAAGTGAACTAGTCGCAGTTACCCCTCCCCCCTGCTGTTCACAACCTTATTCCACCCAATCCACATAGTAGATTAAATAAAATAAAACTAAAAATAGCAGGGTGGTAGGGTTGTCATTTCTAACACGTCTGCGCCCGGCCCGAGCCAAAATACAAGTGGTCCTCGACTTACGAACAAGTTCCGTTCCTGCGGCCGTTCGTAGCACGAAAATCGCCATAAGTCGGAAAACACCCGAGTCGCCACTTATACACGTACATGTACGGTAATGTACAGTTACCAAGTTACCAAGCACTTCGCCTATCCTAACACAGTACCCTACATAATTATATCACAAAACACATACAGTCCAGGGGCCTCATGTACAAAGACTTGCGTGGACTTCTTACTGAAACGTGACATATGGTCAAATCCAGAAAACGGCGTACGCACAAAAAAATGCAGATGTATCAAACTGTGCATACGCCGGAATCCACGCACATTGCTTTTGTACATCACAATCAACGTGGAATTGAGCATACATGAGAGAGTGGCCGACTCCGCCTTTGACACGCCTCCATATAAATATGCAAATTCATTTAAATATGCCCTGCACCAGAGGAATGTCGTCTTGTCCCATCATGCATCACGTTCTTCAACTGCTAAAACAGCTAAAAAATAAACAAAAAACAAGAATTTAAGCTGTGCAAGACTATTCAGTCTTTCTGTTTTTTATATCTTTTGCAGGTTATTATTTTTTTTTATTCTTTCATTTCATTTAGAAACATGACAATTATACATACAATACAATAACAAAAAGTTAATTAAATAAAATGAAAGGTGGCAGAAGAAGAACTAGTCTTATGAAAACTGCCCCTTTTTACTCAATTCTAATGTAAATCAAATTATATATATATAAAATTTAATTCAAAAAGAAAATAACAATCTAGCTAAATTAAAAACATAAAAACTCAAACATCTTAATCAAATCAGACAACAACTTAAGTAGATATATGTATTAACGATTCCCATATTCTTCCAAGAAACTCGTCTTTATCAGTCTCTTAAATGTACACAGTGATCTGGCATTCTTAACAGTATCTTCCAAACCATTCCACAATCCTATTCCCTGAATTATTGTGGATCGTTCCTTCAAACTAGTACTAAAATAAGGCTTCACAAACATCTCAATTCCTTTAAGAAAATATACACTCTCTCTTTTAACAAAATGTGTTTGAATATTGTCAGGCAACATGCCTTTATGTGCCTTATACATAAGCAACAAAATGTTATAATTAACCAAATCATAGAATAGTTATATTCTAATTGCGTCCATGTGGATGTAATAATTGTTAATCATGTGTGTTTGGTGTGAACAATAATGATTTTCACATCATGAACAGTTTCTCAGAATCACCTCTAGGTGTCGCCAATGGAACCAAAACCACAGAAACGTGCGTACGCCAGCCCTAGAGTTGGCGTGGGGCTGCACACATTTCCACGTTCAGTTCTGTTTTGATACATACGGAGTTTTGCGTGGAAAATGGCATACGCAAGGTTTTTGTGCGTACGCACCGTTGATACATGAGGCCCCAGGGCTATAACATAAACAGTTAATTTCTTACTTTGAGTTGGTCAAGCCTGTCTCCGTCTTTTAGCATGTTAGCTCTTGCACGTCCGAGCTCCGTAGCTTCGTGCTGCTTCACTCGGTCCAAACTGTTTACAGGAAGGACTGTTAGCATGTTAACTCCATATATTTGGAGCCATCATGAAGAGAAAAAGAGTGAATAACTTACTGGGAGCCATTTCTCCGCGGTGTACATCCAACAAGCTACGCCGTGTTAGCGTTAGCCCCTCCGCGCTAGCATGTTAGGTTGCGCCGCGTTAGCATTTTAGTCTGTTTCTCCACATTTTAGCATGTTAGCTCGGTGTCCATCCAACATCTTAGGCTGCCAGGCAGACATCGAGACAAGCTCCCGGCCACAGCTGGCCTCTCCGCCGCCCGTCGGCTCCGTTTCCCCGGTGACACCATCCACCCCACCCGCCCATCCTACAGCAAGGCTTGTTAGAATGTTAGCTCATTGCTCCTCCAGTCCGGATCACTGTCTGTTGCTTCACGTGGTCCACAGCATTGTTTTCCTTTGTCCATCCGTCCATCCGCAAAACCGCTGTTCAGCTCCCATCTCATGTATCCAAGTGCAGGAACCTCTGATCGGACACAGTCCGTCCAAAGCCGGCAGTCGAGGCTGGAACTAACTGGATAAACTGGCGGGCACTACCGAAAACTGACTGCTGAAAACTGGCGGAAACTGACGGAAACTGCCGGAAACTTCGTAAATCGGCTTAAAAATGATGTAATAATAATAATAATACTTTATTTATAAAGCCATTTAAAACAACCACAGCTGCAACAAAGTGCTGTACACATGAAATCAAGAACATTTAAACACATTTTTTCTCAAATTTTTATTAATATGATGCGTTCTTAAAGTCGGATTATCATAAGTAGAGACCGCCGTAAGTCGAGTACTATCTGTAATGTTCTGGATGGGCGGGTGGGTTAGTGTCAGGCTTTTGATTGCATCAGCGGACGCGTGTGGCTGATGATCCAGTTTGGATCGCCACCAGCCGCGCTGACCAGGGGCGGAACTACATATTTCTGAGGTGGATGCGAAAACATCAACGGCGCCCCACCCCCCTTTTTACCTGCCGCCTCATACAGCTTTCCTCCCTTAGTCATGCACTTAGAAAATACAGTAGCAATATTACAGAATTTTTTTGTTACATATTATATCAGGTGATCACTCCAATCATAAACAAATAAGAAGTTTAATAAAGTAACAATATATAACAATAGTGGTAATCATTGCTCAATATTTTATGTAGCGAAAATATGAAATCTTAACAGCCTGCAGTCCATGTCAGAGTTGTAACATTTATGACATCTAAACTGTTACTTTCCGTGAAAGAAGACAATGAAAGATGGTCATCAGAAATTCAAACCATCATGGTATACAGTATAGGTTTTTGTTGCCTCCCTAATGTAATTATTCCTACCTGATGTCATCACTTGTCTCCTCTATCACTGACCTCGTGTCTGTCTCCTTCACCCTTTGTCTGTGGCATTCTGCACTAAGTCATATGGTCAAAAAAGCATTATATATTAGTTGTAAAAATTACAGATCTTAATACCATCCATCCATCCATCCATCTTCTTCCGCTTATCCGGGGTCGGGTCGCGGGGGTAGCAGCCTAAGTAGGGAGGCCCAGACTTCCCTCTCCCCAGCCACTTGGAGCAGTTCCTCCGGGGGAATCCCAAGGCGTTCCCAGGCCAGCCGAGAAACATAGTCCCTCCAGCGCGTCCTGGGTCTTCCTCTGGGTCTCCTCCCGGTGGGACGTGCCCGGAACACCTCACCAGGGAGGCGTCCAGGAGGCATCCTAACCAGATGCCCGAGCCACCTCAACTGGCTCCTCTCGATGTGGAGAAGCAGCGGCTCTACTCCGAGTCCCTCCCGGATGACTGAGCTTCTCACCCTATCTCTAAGGGAGAGTCCAGCCACCCTGCGGAGAAAACTCATTTCAGCCGCTTGTATCCGAGATCTTGTTCTTTCGGTCATAACCCAAAGCTCATGACCATAGATGAGGGTGGGAACGTAGATCGATCGGTAAATTGAGAGCTTTGCCTTTTGACTCAGCTCTCTCTTCACCACGACAGACCGGTACAGCGCCCGCTTCACTGCGGACGCTGCACCTATCCGCCTATCGATCTCACGCTCCAGTTTTCCCTCATTCGTGAACAAGATCCCGAGATACTTAAACTCCTCCACTTGGGGCAGGACCTCCTCCCCGACCCGGAGAGGGCATGCTACCCTTTTCCGGCTCAAGACCATGGCCTCGGATTTGGAGGAACTGATCCTCATCCCGGCCGCATCACACTCGGCTGCAAACCGCTCCAGTGAAAGTTGTAAATCACGAACTGATGAAGCCAGTAGGACCACATCATCTGCAAAAAACAGAGAAGCGATTCTAAGGTCACCAAAACGGATCCTCTCAACACCTTGGCTGCGCCTAGAAATTCTGTCCATAAAAGTTATGAACAGAATCGGTGACAAAGGGCAACCTTGGCGGAGTCCAACTCTCACCGGAAACGAGCCTGACTTACTGCCGGCAATGCGGACCAAGCTCTGACACCGGTCGTACAGGGACCTAACAGCCCTTATCAAAGGGCCTGGTACCCCATACTCCCGGAGTACCCCCCACAGAACCCCCCGAGGGACGCGGTCGAATGCCTTCTCCAAGTCCACAAAACACATGTAAACTGGTTGGGCAAACTCCCACGCACCCTCCAGGACCCTGCTGAGGGTGTAGAGCTGGTCCAGTGTTCCACGACCAGGACGAAAACCACACTGCTCCTCCTGAATCCGAGGTTCGACTATCCGACGGACCCTCCTCTCCAGAACCCCTGAATAGACCTTACCAGGGAGGCTTAAGAGTGTGATCCCCCTATAGTTGGAACACACCCTACGGTCCCCCTTTTTAAATAGGGGAACCACCACCCCAGTCTGCCAATCCAAGGGAACTGCCCCCGATGTCCACGCGATATTGCAGAGTCGCGTAAGCCAACACAACCCTACAACATCCAGAGCCCTAAGGAACTCCGGGCGAATCTCATCCACCCCCGGAGCCTTGCCACCGCGGAGCTTTTTAACCACCTCGGCGACCTCAGCACCAGAGATCGGAGAACCCGACCCAAAGTCCCCAGGCTCTGCTTCCTCAGTGGAAGACGTGCCAGTAGGATTGAGGAGGTCTTCGAAGTATTCCGCCCACCGACTCACAACATCCCGAGTTGAGGTCAGCAGCACGCCACCTCCACCATAAATGGTGTTGGTCTCGTACCTCTTTCCCCCCCTGAGACGCCGGATGGTGGACCAGAATCGCCTCGAAGCCGTACGGAAGTCATTCTCCATGGCCTCTCCGAACTCCTCCCACGCCCGAGTTTTTGCCTCAGCAACCACCCGAGCCGCATGCCGCTTGGACTGCCGGTACCTATCAGCTGCTTCCGGGGTCCCACAAGCCAAAAAGGCCCAATAGGACTCCTTCTTCAGCCTGACAGCATCCCTCACTGCCGGTGTCCACCACCGGGTTCGAGGGTTGCCACCTCGACAGGCACCAACAACCTTGCGGCCACAGCTCCGATAAGCTGCCTCGACAATAGAGGCGCGGAACACGGCCCACTCGGACTCCATGTCCCCCGCCTCCCTCGGAACGTGTTCAAAGCTCTCCCGGAGGTGGGAGTTAAAGCTCCGTCTTACGGGAGACTCTGCCAGACGTTCCCAGCAGACCCTCACGATACGTTTGGGTCTGCCAGGTCTGACCGGCATCCTCCCCCACCATCGGAGCCAACTCACCACCAGGTAGTGGTCAGTAGACAGCTCCGCCCCTCTCCTCACCCGAGTGTCCAAGACATGCGGCCGCAGATCAGATGAGACGACAACAAAGTCGATCATCGAACTGCGACCTAGGGTGTCCTGGTGCCAAGAGCACATATGGACACCCTTATGCTTAAACATGGTGTTCGTTATGGACAATCCATGACGAGCACAGAAGTCCAATAACAGAACACCACTCTGGTTCAGATCAGGGGGGCCGTTCCTCCCAACCACACCCCTCCAGGTCTCACTGTCATTGCCCACGTGAGCGTTGAAGTCCCCCAGTAGAACAAGGGAGTCCCCAGGAGGCGCACTCTCCAATACCCCCTCCAAGGACTCCAAAAAGGGTGGGTAGTCTGAGCTGCCGTTTGGTGCATAGGCACAAACAACAGTCAGAGCCCGTCCCCCCACACGTAGGCGAAGGGAGGCTACCCTCTCGTTCACCGGGGTGAACCCCAACGTACAGGCACCAAGATGGGGGGCAACCAGTATGCCCACTCCTGCTCGGCGCCTCTCACCAGGGGCAACTCCAGAGTGGAAGAGTGTCCAACCCCTCTCAAGGAAACTGGTTCCAGAGCCAGAGCCATGCGTTGAGGTGAGTCCGACTATTTCTAGTCGGAACCTCTCAACCTCACACACTAGCTCAGGCTCCTTCCCCACCAGAGAGGTGACATTCCATGTCCCAATGGCCAGCTTCTGTAGCCGAGGATCAGACCGCCAGGGTCCCCGCCCTCGGCCGCCACCCATCTCACATTGCACCCGACCCCTTTGGCCCCTCCCACAGGTGGTGAGCCCATGGGAAGGGGGACCCACGTCTCCTCTTCGGGCTGTGCCCGGCCGGGCTCCATGGGTAAAAGCCCGGCCACCAGGCGCTCGCCAGCGTGCCCCACCTCCGGGCCTGGCTCCAGAGTGGGGCCCCGGTGACCCGCGTCCGGGCGAGGGAAAACTTAGTCCATTAATTGTACTCATCATAGGGGTTTTTGATCTTAATACCGTTTTTGATCTTAATACCGTTTAAAAAAATAATGTTTACATGTTATTACTTGGGATAAAGTAGCTGTTCCCTCACTTCCACCTGCATTAGACCAACCTGTTGCCTTCCCCAATCTGTCCTGATTCTTCTGTCATCTTCTCTTCCTTCTCTCCATCCTCACAGCTGAGTGACATTAATTTTGTGTTAAGTACAGGTAACCCCCGACCTACGAACGAGTTCGGGACCTAAGAACCGTTCGCAGCTCGATCCTGTCGTAGGTAGGGGGTGAAAATTGCGTCCCGTTCGTAGGTCGTTATTCCGTTCGTAGGTCGCGGAAATACCGCTAACGGTGCGCCGCGCACACATTTAACAGCATGAGACTGACATACTGGGCCATAAACATGCACAGAACTTTATTTACAAACACTTATCTAAACCATTACACCACACATGCATCCATAAACACACACAGTAACTGTACATCAGTAACTTCACATCAGAACTGCAGGAAATCAGCTGGAAATCACATCAGCAAAATGATGTCAACAATCACACATGAACACTTCTCAAAGTGCAGCTTTTAACATCAGAACAGCAGCAAATCAGGGACTCACATCAGCAAAATGATGTCAACAATCACACATGAACACTTCTCAAAGTGCAGCTTTTAACATCAGAACAGCAGCAAATCAGGGACTCACATCAGCAAAATGATGTCAACAATCACACATGAATCCATAAATCCATCAGCAGCATCACATCTATCAGAAACATGTTGCAACCATCATGTTTTTGAAACCAGTGCGTTGATGAGTGTCCATGTGCATGAGAAAGAAGTCCATGAACTCAGAAAAAGCTAGAAGCAGCAGAAAAATGAAACAAAATTGCCTTACTTTGACTGAAGTGTAGGTAGACAGATGTTTTTCTCATGATCAAACCTGCATCTGATGGAACTGCTTAGCCATTGCTCAACAATGAATGTTGGGAGCATTTACTTTTCCACTGTCATGCGCAGTGTCACGCCCATGCCCAACTAACAACAGCCAAGGGGCAATCCCCTCCCCCACCTCGCCGATTGCCGTGTGTGACGCAGTTACGCCGTAGCTCGATTATATACTTGTAATGGGGCTCGTTCGTAGGTCACGTATTTTCTGCCGTACGTCGATGGCATTCTTCTACTTTGGCTCGTTCGTAGGTCCCGTGGTTCGCAGGTCGGTGGATTCGTAGGTCGGGGGTTCCCTGTAGGTTTAAAAATACAGCAGTCAAACCACAATAGAAATGAAACTTTACTTTAAATGATCTCCTTGTTGGATAACAGTTACTGACTTGACACTTCATCTGATCTGACTTACCAGATACATCACAACACACACCACTGTAGTGATATTAAATAAGACATTTAAACTCAAGTGTCCCTCTGCCAACCTTTTTGAGTCTCAGGGCTATAGTGACACTGAGGACTAATTTGTCTGATACACACATAAACTTGTACAACTCATCTTTAATTAAAGAATCAATAATAATAAATGTACATATGAGTGAATAAATTGCAGCACTGCATTGGAACATAGCTGGGAACTGCCACCACAACAGTTTAGCTTTCCTGTGTTAATATTTCCTGAGTTTTATTTAGGTCATTCTTACACTTGTGTGTGGATGTGTGTGACATGTATCAAATATTCATAAAAATATTAAACAAATCGTTTCAGGGGAGGCAACATTTATTTAACAGCCTGAGCCAAATATGGGACGATTCTGTATTAGGCTAGCTTTAGCTAACCTAAATACTGTATTTACAACCCTCCTGTCCTGCTAATACACTGACGTTACTTACCTACTCTTTTTCAACCACATTGAAAGTTTTTTTTTTTCATCCCACCAAAATCTTTATCTTTCTCCCTTTTCCTTTTTCTGTTTTGCGCCCCGGATAGCTTATTTTCTGCCGCTCCATCTTTCTGTCAAGTCAAGTGCACGAGTCCATTATGTAGTAGTCCAAGAAAAAAAAGGAAAAAAAGCGCGCCTCTGCGGGGACGCGTGCTCACAGCACCTGTGTTTGAAGAGAGAGCAGAGCGAGAGGAAGAAGGGACTCAGGGGAGGTGAAGGAGGAGCAGGGGGGCGCCTAATCAGTGCTTTTCCCGTTATTGATCATTTCATGCATTTAAATATAGAAATTGCCTACTAGAATTTTTTTTTCTTCTAGAGACGGTTTTGACGCCCTCTTCAGTGGGGCGCCCCTATGCCTTGCATCACTGGCATAGCGCCCATTTGCGCCACTGGCGCTGACCAGCCGGATAAAAGACGTACAAAAAAGTCCAGAAGGATGACTGCTAGCAACCCACCTGGAGCTTACCATCCGCCGCGTCAAAATGGGCGTGCACGGCTGAGTCCGGCCAGTTAAAAGACATACAGAGAAGTCCAGATGGATGGCTGCCAGTGACTCACCTGCTGCTTAACTGGACCCAGCCACTGCATCAGTGGACACGCACGGCCATTAATAATTATAATAACTATAATATTTTAATAAGGTACTCCACCACTCAGTTCCATTCCAACCAATTCACGGTGGTTGATTAAATAAAATAAAACTAAGAACAGCAGGGCAGGCAGTGGTGAACTCCATATGTGTATACAGGTATTCCCCGATTTACGAGCGAGATCCGTCACAAGGGGGCGCTCGTAAACCGGAAATCTCGTAATTTGGAACGGCCGCCATTTCTCTCGTAAACCCGGAAGTCCGCTCGTAAATTTCGCCAGCGCACCTAAAAACACTCTATTTTCATCTAAAAACTACTTTTGAGTGCATAAAAATGATCGGAAACGTGTGTTTATATGCTTAACTTGCTAACTGTAGTGAAAAAACACATGAAAACTCAGTATTTTTTTCGTTTTTTCCAAAAATTCGCAACCCGGAAGTCCGCTCGTAAATTTCGCCAGCGCACCTAAAAACACTCTATTTTCATCTAAAAACTACTTTTGAGTGCATAAAAATGATCGGAAACGTGTGTTTATATGCTTAACTTGCTAACTGTAGTGAAAAAACACATGAAAACTCAGTATTTTTTTCGTTTTTTCCAAAAATTCGCAGCTCGTAAGTCTGGAACCTCGCAGATCAGAGCGCTCGTAATTCGGGGACTACCTGTATATATATATATATATATATATATATATATATATATATATATATATATATATATATATATATATATACAGTACTTATATATATATGATTTTTTTGTCGGAAGGGACACTTTTGAAACAAAATCCTTTATGTCGTTCGTACATGAGGACATATACAACATTTGTTAAATTTTCTTTATTCCCTCAGCCCGCAGTGAGCAGTCTATAACTAATGGATGCTAACACAATGAGCAAAACAAATCCCACACACTAAGAGAGCCTAATCAGCTCATGCTTTTCAAATCAAACCCATTTAAATTCTTTCTCATGTGGGCCCGTTGGTTTAATTAAGGAAATTATGCTTACCTTACATATTTTATACCTGTTGACGCTCTCAGACTCATAATGTAAGTCCAATGTCAATCATATATAT
>JBBPBX010002525.1:32983-48979 GCA_038048925.1 Garcialebias charrua
TAATTATATATATATATATATATGTCAGAATAAAATTATAGAGACTATATGGTCTTTTGAAAACCCACTCATTTAATTTGGTTTGTAAAGATGTGATTATTCGATGTGTGGCTGCAATGAGCCCACACCCACTCTTGTCATTGTGAAATTTACTCTGTTAGACGATGACTTCAGCTGTAGTCTCTTCTGTCTTTAAAACAATTATTGCTGAAGTGGTGTCCAAGAGAGTAGGAGGCACCCTCAGCGTTGGTTCGTCCTCTGACTAAAGCTAGCTATAAAACCAGCACATGCAGTGAAATGTCCCTTTGATTAACTGGCAAACAAAAAAATATTCTATGTATTCATAGTTATGCAACAATTTCCAAGAATAGTTATTTTTCATTTGTCTGATTCCTTTAGTGTCTACAGTGAGACCAGACATCTTCTTTGACCTGCCCACACACACCAACCTTGACCTTTAACCCACATCTTTCTGTATATCTGATGAAAAGTATTTCCACATTCAATAAAGGATGAATAGAATGCAGCGGGTGGAATATTGGAGGGGATTGAGTCACAAAGGAAGAGGTGAGCTCTCTCCTTCACGGCTTATGATGAAGATGATAGAGACAGAAATGAGTTATTGCTTTATTGGATGAGTTGCTGTCCTCAGCCATAGAAAATACGATCAGATCCCGCCAAGAGGGAAAACAGTTGTTTAAAGATGTTCATTTTCAGAATTGATTCAAATTTTGTACTTCTTAGTTTCTAAATTTTTATAGGTAAAAATAAACCTGAGAGAGAAAGAATAAAAAAAGAGCAAATACATTTTAAAAAAAGGTTTATAATAATAATAATAATAATAATAATAATAATAATAATAATAATAATAATAATAATAATAATAATAATAATAATCATTTTATTTAAAAGCGCCTTTCAGGACACCCAAGGACACTTAACAAACCAACACAGTGTAATACAGAGCAAACATTATCAGCGACAAATTGAAATATAAAATACATAAAGGATATAAAATGGATAAAAATACATTTAGTAAAGTTAGTGATAAGCTAGTCTAAAGAGATGTGTTTTCAGGGCAGTCTTGAACAGAGAAAGGGAGGTGGTGTTTCGAAGGTCTGGCGGTAGGGCGTTCCAGAGGTGAGGGGCAGAGCAGGTGAAGGCCCTGCTCCCCATGGTGGAGAGGCGGGCAGAGGGTACATGGAGATGTAGTGAAGAGGAGGATCTGAGAGAGCGTGATGGGATGGAGATTTGTAGGAGGTCAGATAGATAAGGAGGGGCAAGGTTGTGGATAGCTTTGAACGTGAGGAGTAGAATTTTGAAGATGATGCGTGATTTAACCGGGAGCCAGTGGAGCTGCTGCAGGACAGGAGTGATGTGGTTATAGGAGGAGGTTTGAGTGATGACACGGGCAGCTGAGTTCTGGACCATCTGTAACTTATGTCAGGTTGTGTCAACAATTCTCATTTTTATTTCCACACTGTTTTATATAAAACTTTGTGAGGTTAGCTGTTATAAATCTAATGAAAATAATTTTGAAATATTAATTCTGACGTCACGTGTGCTGCAGAATTGTAGCGCTGACGGACATTCCACTTTGACTCTACTTTTTTTTGGAGCCTTTTGTTTTTGTTTGAACATGGTGGGCCGTCAGGGGTTGTGCTGGGGTGTGGGGGGGTTCGGGGCCTGCGGGTTCGCCGTGGGCGGGGCTGGCAGTGCGCTCCCTCTGGGGCTGCTTGGACTCGGGTGTCCTGTCCTGTCGGCGGGGCGCGGGGTGTGCCGGATCTTGGGACGTCTGCTGCTCTCCACCCCAGAATGAATGGGTCTACCTCCTGGGTTTGGATGTGGGCTGCCCCATGTAGGGAGCAGGTACATGTCTTGGACCTAGGGGGTATAGAGTGTGCATCGGGATTATGAATGGAGCGTGTCGTTATTGTTTGTCTTTCTGTGACTGAGGGTGAGGATGAGGGTGGGTCTGAATGAGTGTGTCTGTGTATGAATGTTTAAGTGTCAGGCTGGGACTTGGACTGCCCCCTCTCTGATACTTCTGAGGCTACCCAGTGTCGCGCTCCTGCCACGTGGCCCCCTGGTGGGTGTTCCTCTGCCTACGGGCGTGCTTGGGGCCCTCACTATCTGGGGCTGGGCGCTTGGGCGTTTGTCAGCTCGGCCTGGTGGCTGCCTGGTGGGGCTCGGGTCCTCTGGTCCTGTCAGGTCTGGACCTGAGGGATGGGCGTCCCCGGTGCCCGAGCCTCGGTGACCGGCCCTGGGGCTACGTCGGTGCAGCGGGCTCCGGCGGGGGCCTGTGTATTGTCGCTGTTGACCCCGGGGGGTCATTGTGTGTGGTCCCTGGTGGGGTTCGTCCGGTTCTTCCACTTGGTCGGATCTGGGGAGTGGACGAGTGGCTCGTCCTGTTCGGGTGGTCCTGGGGACTCTGGGCTCGGGGTCCTTCCTGGGGTCTTGGGCTTTGATCGCCCCTTCGTCTGTCTCGGGCTTTGGGGGGACGGGTCTCTGATGCTTCACAGTCGCTACTAAATGTTCTATTGGAGGAACCTTATTCACTTATGCATGCTCACAACCACACACAAATGGATGCAGGGATGTATAGTAGATGTATGTAGATGGGTATATAAATGAATATAAATATATATGTATGTATATTGTATATATATTTGTAGGTATGGGTATGTGTATTTATAGAAATCTTTTGCAAGGTCATGAATATTATCAGTCTTTATGCTTGTATGTTTCGTTGTTGTGTTCTGTCATGTGCTTTGCAGGATTGTGGACGGAGGTTTGGTGTGTTTGCCTTGTGCTCTTTCTGTGGACAATTGTTGTTTTGTTGTCTCACTTTCTCTTTTCTTTCTTTCTCTCTATTTAAAAAAAAAATACATATTGGAGTGAGAGGATGGCTATAAGGTGTGAAGGGAGGCCATCTATAAATGGGAAAATTTTTTTTAAAAAAAATAAAAAAAAATAAAGGATGAATAGAATGCAGCGGGTGGAATATTGGAGGGGATTGAGTCACAAAGGAAGAGGTGAGCTCTCTCCTTCACGGCTTATGATGAAGATGATAGAGACAGAAATGAGTTATTGCTTTATTGGATGAGTTGCTGTCCTCAGCCATAGAAAATACGATCAGATCCCGCCAAGAGGGAAAACAGTTGTTTAAAGATGTTCATTTTCAGAATTGATTCAAATTTTGTACTTCTTAGTTTCTAAATTTTTATAGGTAAAAATAAACCTGAGAGAGAAAGAATAAAAAAAGAGCAAATACATTTTAAAAAAAGGTTTATAATAATAATAATAATAATAATAATAATAATAATAATAATAATAATAATAATAATAATAATAATAATCATTTTATTTAAAAGCGCCTTTCAGGACACCCAAGGACACTTAACAAACCAACACAGTGTAATACAGAGCAAACATTATCAGCGACAAATTGAAATATAAAATACATAAAGGATATAAAATGGATAAAAATACATTTAGTAAAGTTAGTGATAAGCTAGTCTAAAGAGATGGGTTTTCAGGGCAGTCTTGAACAGAGAAAGGGAGGTGGTGTTTCGAAGGTCTGGCGGTAGGGCGTTCCAGAGGTGAGGGGCAGAGCAGGTGAAGGCCCTGCTCCCCATGGTGGAGAGGCGGGCAGAGGGTACATGGAGATGTAGTGAAGAGGAGGATCTGAGAGAGCGTGATGGGATGGAGATTTGTAGGAGGTCAGATAGATAAGGAGGGGCAAGGTTGTGGATAGATTTGAACGTGAGGAGTAGAATTTTGAAGATGATGCGTGATTTAACCGGGAGCCAGTGGAGCTGCTGCAGGACAGGAGTGATGTGGTTATAGGAGGAGGTTTGAGTGATGACACGGGCAGCTGAGTTCTGGACCATCTGTAACTTATGTCAGGTTGTGTCAACAATTCTCATTTTTATTTCCACACTGTTTTATATAAAACTTTGTGAGGTTAGCTGTTATAAATCTAATGAAAATAATTTTGAAATATTAATTCTGACGTCACGTGTGCTGCAGAATTGTAGCGCTGACGGACATTCCACTTTGACTCTACTTTTTTTTGGAGCCTTTTGTTTTTGTTTGAACATTTTTTGCACCTACAATGTACACCCACGATACAGGTATGACTGCAACACACTTGTGGAGTTTTGTGTGTCGCTGCCTTGCCAATCTGACATTGTGGTTCAGTTCCTGTCGGGCTCAGGCTTCGGCCTGTCGTGGCGCTGTCTCCATGATCCTCCATCTGCCTGTTCTACGGAGAAACCTTGAATGTTCTCCATCCGCCGGACCCAGTTCTGAAGGACAATCTGGGAGGGCAGCTGCTGCGGTCATTGTTACCATCACGCTGCTGATAGGACCTGCTAACAAGACCATGCCAATAACCGAATCACACCGCGAAGAGTACCATGGTGCCAACGAGAAAATGTTGAGAAACCTCACTGCAAACAGGATCACGCTGCTGTAGATTTATTTCTTTTTCACTTTTGGCATCATGTTTTTGTTTTGTCCTTGCATGCTTTGGTATGTCTTGTTGTTGTTTTTTGGCGAGTTGAGATGGTTATTCTTGTCCTGAGCATTTCATTGTATTGTTGACCTAGTGTTGAGTTTACATATGACAATTAAATCAAACCTGAACATTTATTCATAAATACAAAATGTGTTTTTAAATACGAATTAGGCATGAATATCTCCAGCTGGTCTGTGAAGGCCTCAGCTGCTTTTTTTTTTTTTTTACAGAACATTAGTGATCAAACAACATTATGAAGACCAAGGAACACACCAAAGCAAGGCATGTTTGTTTGTAGACAGAGAAACAGATACGGGGAACTAAATTGAGTCCTTCAGTGTTTGCGGCAAGATGCTGCATATCATCTATATCTGTTGTAGAGATACTGCCATCGTCTGCTGGGGTAGCAGCACCAGAGCAAGTGGATCAACAAGCTCATAAAGAAAGCTGGCTCAGTTCTGGAAACTCCTCTAGAACCTTTGGAGATGATTGTACAAAGAAGAATTCTTCACAAAATGAACAACATTATAGACAATGCTGAGCATCATCTTCATCAGACTGTCATACAACAACAGACTGTCATACAACAACAGACTGTCATACAACAACAGACTGTCATACAACAACAGACTGTCATACAACAACAGACTGTCATACAACAACAGACTGTCATACAACAACAGACTGTCATACAACAACAGACTGTCATACAACAACAGACTGTCATACAACAACAGACTGTCATACAACAACAGACTGTCATACAACAACAGACTGTCATACAACAACAGACTGTCATACAACAACAGACTGTCATACAACAACAGACTGTCATACAACAACAGACTGTCATACAACAACAGACTGTCATACAACAACAGACTGTCATACAACAACAGACTGTCATACAACAACAGACTGTCATACAACAACAGACTGTCATACAACAACAGACTGTCATACAACAACAGACTGTCATACAACATCAGACTGTCATACAACAATCAGACTGTCATACAACAACAGACTGTCATACAACATCAGACTGTCATACAACATCAGACTGTCATACAACATCAGACTGTCATACAACAACAGACTGTCATACAACATCAGACTGTCATACAACATCAGACTGTCATACAACAACAGACTGTCATACAACAACAGACTGTCATACAACATCAGACTGTCATACAACAACAGACTGTCATACAACAACAGACTGTCATACAACAACAGACTGTCATACAACATCAGACTGTCATACAACATCAGACTGTCATACAACAACAGACTGTCATACAACATCAGACTGTCATACAACAACAGACTGTCATACAACATCAGACTGTCATACAACAACAGACTGTCATACAACAACAGACTGTCATACAACAACAGACTGTCATACAACATCAGACTGTCATAACAGACTGTCATACAACAACAGACTGTCATACAACAACAGACTGTCATACAACATCAGACTGTCATACAACATCAGACTGTCATACAACAACAGACTGTCATACAACAACAGACTGTCATACAACATCAGACTGTCATACAACAACAGACTGTCATACAACAACAGACTGTCATACAACAACAGACTGTCATACAACATCAGACTGTCATACAACATCAGACTGTCATACAACAACAGACTGTCATACAACAACAGACTGTCATACAACATCAGACTGTCATACAACATCAGACTGTCATACAACAACAGACTGTCATACAACAACAGACTGTCATACAACAACAGACTGTCATACAACATCAGACTGTCATACAACATCAGACTGTCATACAACAACAGACTGTCATACAACATCAGACTGTCATACAACATCAGACTGTCATACAACATCAGACTGTCATACAACAACAGACTGTCATACAACATCAGACTGTCATACAACAACAGACTGTCATACAACAACAGACTGTCATACAACAACAGACTGTCATACAACAACAGACTGTCATACAACAACAGACTGTCATACAACATCAGACTGTCATACAACAACAGACTGTCATACAACAACAGACTGTCATACAACATCAGACTGTCATACAACAACAGACTGTCATACAACAACAGACTGTCATACAACAACAGACTGTCATACAACAACAGACTGTCATACAACATCAGACTGTCATACAACACAGACTGTCATACAACAACAGACTGTCATACAACAACAGACTGTCATACAACAACAGACTGTCATACAACATCAGACTGTCATACAACAACAGACTGTCATACAACACAGACTGTCATACAACAACAGACTGTCATACAACAACAGACTGTCATACAACAACAGACTGTCATACAACAACAGACTGTCATACAACAACAGACTGTCATACAACAACAGACTGTCATACAACAACAGACTGTCATACAACATCAGACTGTCATACAACAACAGACTGTCATACAACAACAGACTGTCATACAACAACAGACTGTCATACAACATCAGACTGTCATACAACATCAGACTGTCATACAACAACAGACTGTCATACAACAACAGACTGTCATACAACATCAGACTGTCATACAACATCAGACTGTCATACAACAACAGACTGTCATACAACATCAGACTGTCATACAACATCAGACTGTCATACAACATCAGACTGTCATACAACAACAGACTGTCATACAACATCAGACTGTCATACAACATCAGACTGTCATACAACAACAGACTGTCATACAACAACAGACTGTCATACAACATCAGACTGTCATACAACAACAGACTGTCATACAACAACAGACTGTCATACAACAACAGACTGTCATACAACAACAGACTGTCATACAACATCAGACTGTCATACAACAACAGACTGTCATACAACATCAGACTGTCATACAACATCAGACTGTCATACAACATCAGACTGTCATACAACAACAGACTGTCATACAACATCAGACTGTCATACAACATCAGACTGTCATACAACATCAGACTGTCATACAACAACAGACTGTCATACAACAACAGACTGTCATACAACATCAGACTGTCATACAACATCAGACTGTCATACAACAACAGACTGTCATACAACAACAGACTGTCATACAACATCAGACTGTCATACAACATCAGACTGTCATACAACAACAGACTGTCATACAACAACAGACTGTCATACAACAACAGACTGTCATACAACATCAGACTGTCATACAACAACAGACTGTCATACAACAACAGACTGTCATACAACAACAGACTGTCATACAACACAGACTGTCATACAACATCAGACTGTCATACAACAACAGACTGTCATACAACATCAGACTGTCATACAACATCAGACTGTCATACAACAACAGACTGTCATACAACAACAGACTGTCATACAACAACAGACTGTCATACAACAACAGACTGTCATACAACATCAGACTGTCATACAACAACAGACTGTCATACAACAACAGACTGTCATACAACATCAGACTGTCATACAACAACAGACTGTCATACAACAACAGACTGTCATACAACACATCAGACTGTCATACAACAACAGACTGTCATACAACAACAGACTGTCATACAACATCAGACTGTCATACAACAACAGACTGTCATACAACAACAGACTGTCATACAACATCAGACTGTCATACAACATCAGACTGTCATACAACAACAGCAACATCAGACTGTCATACAACAACAGACTGTCATACAACAACAGACTGTCATACAACAACAGACTGTCATACAACATCAGACTGTCATACAACAACAGACTGTCATACAACAACAGACTGTCATACAACATCAGACTGTCATACAACAACAGACTGTCATACAACAACAGACTGTCATACAACAACAGACTGTCATACAACAACAGACTGTCATACAACAACAGACTGTCATACAACATCAGACTGTCATACAACAACAGACTGTCATACAACAACAGACTGTCATACAACATCAGACTGTCATACAACATCAGACTGTCATACAACAACAGACTGTCATACAACAACAGACTGTCATACAACATCAGACTGTCATACAACATCAGACTGTCATACAACAACAGACTGTCATACAACAACAGACTGTCATACAACATCAGACTGTCATACAACATCAGACTGTCATACAACAACAGACTGTCATACAACAACAGACTGTCATACAACAACAGACTGTCATACAACAACAGACTGTCATACAACAACAGACTGTCATACAACAACAGACTGTCATACAACAACAGACTGTCATACAACAACAGACTGTCATACAACAACAGACTGTCATACAACAACAGACTGTCATACAACAACAGACTGTCATACAACAACAGACTGTCATACAACAACAGACTGTCATACAACAACAGACTGTCATACAACAACAGACTGTCATACAACAACAGACTGTCATACAACAACAGACTGTCATACAACAACAGACTGTCATACAACAACAGACTGTCATACAACAACAGACTGTCATACAACAACAGACTGTCATACAACAACAGACTGTCATACAACAACAGACTGTCATACAACAACAGACTGTCATACAACAACAGACTGTCATACAACAACAGACTGTCATACAACAACAGACTGTCATACAACAACAGACTGTCATACAACAACAGACTGTCATACAACAACAGACTGTCATACAACAACAGACTGTCATACAACAACAGACTGTCATACAACAACAGACTGTCATACAACAACAGACTGTCATACAACAACAGACTGTCATACAACAACAGACTGTCATACAACAACAGACTGTCATACAACAACAGACTGTCATACAACAACAGACTGTCATACAACAACAGACTGTCATACAACAACAGACTGTCATACAACAACAGACTGTCATACAACAACAGACTGTCATACAACAACAGACTGTCATACAACAACAGACTGTCATACAACAACAGACTGTCATACAACAACAGACTGTCATACAACAACAGACTGTCATACAACAACAGACTGTCATACAACAACAGACTGTCATACAACAACAGACTGTCATACAACAACAGACTGTCATACAACAACAGACTGTCATACAACAACAGACTGTCATACAACAACAGACTGTCATACAACAACAGACTGTCATACAACAACAGACTGTCATACAACAACAGACTGTCATACAACAACAGACTGTCATACAACAACAGACTGTCATACAACAACAGACTGTCATACAACAACAGACTGTCATACAACAACAGACTGTCATACAACAACAGACTGTCATACAACAACAGACTGTCATACAACAACAGACTGTCATACAACAACAGACTGTCATACAACAACAGACTGTCATACAACAACAGACTGTCATACAACAACAGACTGTCATACAACAACAGACTGTCATACAACACAGACTGTCATACAACATCAGACTGTCATACAACAACAGACTGTCATACAACAACAGACTGTCATACAACATCAGACTGTCATACAACATCAGACTGTCATACAACAACAGACTGTCATACAACAACAGACTGTCATACAACATCAGACTGTCAACATCAGACTGTCATACAACAACAGACTGTCATACAACAACAGACTGTCATACAACAACAGACTGTCATACAACAACAGACTGTCATACAACAACAGACTGTCATACAACAACAGACTGTCATACAACAACAGACTGTCATACAACAACAGACTGTCATACAACAACAGACTGTCATACAACAACAGACTGTCATACAACAACAGACTGTCATACAACAACAGACTGTCATACAACAACAGACTGTCATACAACAACAGACTGTCATACAACAACAGACTGTCATACAACAACAGACTGTCATACAACAACAGACTGTCATACAACAACAGACTGTCATACAACAACAGACTGTCATACAACAACAGACTGTCATACAACAACAGACTGTCATACAACAACAGACTGTCATACAACAACAGACTGTCATACAACAACAGACTGTCATACAACAACAGACTGTCATACAACAACAGACTGTCATACAACAACAGACTGTCATACAACAACAGACTGTCATACAACAACAGACTGTCATACAACAACAGACTGTCATACAACAACAGACTGTCATACAACAACAGACTGTCATACAACAACAGACTGTCATACAACAACAGACTGTCATACAACAACAGACTGTCATACAACATCAGACTGTCATACAACAACAGACTGTCATACAACAACAGACTGTCATACAACAAGACTGTCATACAACATCAGACAGTCATACAACAACAGACTGTCATACAACAACAGACTGTCATACAACATCAGACTGTCATACAACAACAAACTGTCATACAACAACAGACTGTCACACAACAACAGACTGTCATACAACATCAGACAGTCATACAACATCAGACTGTCATACAACAACAGACTGTCATACAACAACAGACAGTCATACAACAACAGACTGTCATACAACAACAGACTGTCATACAACAACAGACTGTCATACAACAACAGACTGTCATACAACAACAGACTGTCATACAACAACAGACTGTCATACAACAACAGACTGTCATACAACAACAGACTGTCATACAACAACAGACTGTCATACAACAACAGACTGTCATACAACATCAGACTGTCATACAACAACAGACTGTCATACAACAACAGACTGTCATACAACAACAGACTGTCATACAACAACAGACTGTCATACAACAACAGACTGTCATACAACAACAGACTGTCATACAACAACAGACTGTCATACAACAACAGACTGTCATACAACAACAGACTGTCATACAACATCAGACTGTCATACAACATCAGACTGTCATACAACAACAGACTGTCATACAACATCAGACTGTCATACAACAACAGACTGTCATACAACACAGACTGTCATACAACACAGACTGTCATACAACAACAGACTGTCATACAACATCAGACTGTCATACAACAACAGACTGTCATACAACAACAGACTGTCATACAACAACAGACTGTCATACAACAACAGACTGTCATACAACAACAGACTGTCATACAACAACAGACTGTCATACAACAACAGACTGTCATACAACAACAGACTGTCATACAACAACAGACTGTCATACAACAACAGACTGTCATACAACAACAGACTGTCATACAACAACAGACTGTCATACAACAACAGACTGTCATACAACAACAGACTGTCATACAACAACAGACTGTCATACAACATCAGACTGTCATACAACAACAGACTGTCATACAACAACAGACTGTCATACAACATCAGACTGTCATACAACATCAGACTGTCATACAACAACAGACTGTCATACAACAACAGACTGTCATACAACATCAGACTGTCATACAACAACAGACTGTCATACAACAACAAACTGTCATACAACAACAGACTGTCATACAACATCAGACTGTCATACAACATCAGACTGTCATACAACATCAGACTGTCATACAACAACAGACTGTCATACAACAACAGACTGTCATACAACATCAGACTGTCATACAACAACAGACTGTCATACAACAACAGACTGTCATACAACACAGACTGTCATACAACAACAGACTGTCATACAACAACAGACTGTCATACAACAACAGACTGTCATACAACAACAGACTGTCATACAACAACAGACTGTCATACAACAACAGACTGTCATACAACAACAGACTGTCATACAACAACAGACTGTCATACAACAACAGACTGTCATACAACAACAGACTGTCATACAACAACAGACTGTCATACAACAACAGACTGTCATACAACAACAGACTGTCATACAACAACAGACTGTCATACAACAACAGACTGTCATACAACAACAGACTGTCATACAACAACAGACTGTCATACAACAACAGACTGCCATACAACAACAGACTGTCATACAACAACAGACTGTCATACAACAACAGACTGTCATACAACAACAGACTGTCATACAACAACAGACTGTCATACAACAACAGACTGTCATACAACAACAGACTGTCATACAACAACAGACTGTCATACAACAACAGACTGTCATACAACAACAGACTGTCATACAACAACAGACTGTCATACAACAACAGACTGTCATACAACAACAGACTGTCATACAACAACAGACTGTCATACAACAACAGACTGTCATACAACAACAGACTGTCATACAACAACAGACTGTCATACAACAACAGACTGTCATACAACAACAGACTGTCATACAACAACAGACTGTCATACAACAACAGACTGTCATACAACAACAGACTGTCATACAACAACAGACTGTCATACAACAACAGACTGTCATACAACAACAGACTGTCATACAACAACAGACTGTCATACAACAACAGACTGTCATACAACAACAGACTGTCATACAACAACAGACTGTCATACAACAACAGACTGTCATACAACAACAGACTGTCATACAACAACAGACTGTCATACAACAACAGACTGTCATACAACAACAGACTGTCATACAACAACAGACTGTCATACAACAACAGACTGTCATACAACACAGACTGTCAACAACAGACTGTCATACAACAACAGACTGTCATACAACAACAGACTGTCATACAACAACAGACTGTCATACAACAACAGACTGTCATACAACAACAGACTGTCATACAACAACAGACTGTCATACAACAACAGACTGTCATACAACAACAGACTGTCATACAACAACAGACTGTCATACAACAACAGACTGTCATACAACAACAGACTGTCATACAACAACAGACTGTCATACAACAACAGACTGTCATACAACAACAGACTGTCATACAACAACAGACTGTCATACAACAACAGACTGTCATACAACAACAGACTGTCATACAACAACAGACTGTCATACAACAACAGACTGTCATACAACAACAGACTGTCATACAACAACAGACTGTCATACAACAACAGACTGTCATACAACAACAGACTGTCATACAACAACAGACTGTCATACAACAACAGACTGTCATACAACAACAGACTGTCATACAACAACAGACTGTCATACAACAACAGACTGTCATACAACAACAGACTGTCATACAACAACAGACTGTCATACAACAACAGACTGTCATACAACAACAGACTGTCATACAACATCAGACTGTCATACAACAACAGACTGTCATACAACAACAGACTGTCATACAACAACAGACTGTCATACAACAACAGACTGTCATACAACAACAGACTGTCATCAGAGGGTTCTTCAGATCTGCTGTAAGACAGACCACTACAAGATCCTTCCTGCCCACAGCCATCAGCATCTAGAACAACTCTTTAATGAATCCAGGATGATGAGCTACAACATTTAAATTCCCTTTGGATTAATAAAGCAATTTTGAATTGAATTGAATAAAAGTTAAAGCAGTGAGTCTCAACTACTTCCTGTAGAACAAGCTGTGGATTCATTCCTTGATCCTTAGAAAAATGGATCACCCTTAGGTTACCTTAGATGTCAAGAATCAGAGTTTTAAGGCTACATGTGAAGGAGACCAGTATCTACGGAGATTCACCCAAAAGGTACATTTCTTTACATTAACACAATCAACAGTTTTTGTTTTCTGGAGTCAAAACATGTGCTTAAGATTGACTCAGCAAAAGTAACATGCTATAAAAGAGAAGCAGAAATATATTCCCTGTCTGTACTTAAAGTAGCTACAGATGAGAACAGATGCATCAGAAATGCTGCACTGTGAAATTACAAGATAGTCATCACTGCTTCCACATGCTATTATCTGCTGAGGTGCACTTAGGCAGCACAAAATGGTTGAACATCCAATAATTCTGCTAGAAACTGAAACCCGAACACCTAAAAATGTACTTTTATAAACAGGTAGGGCTTTATTCTCACACATGCACAGATACACATGCATGTCACATCAAAACAGGTAAAAACATTTTGAATCTAGATAAATCAGTGACAAACTTTAAATGTTTCAGTCTTTTCCACAAATTGAAATGAAGATGCAATTATTAGATTTTTACCTGTATTATTGAGCATGAACTTTGGTGTTTTGAACCATTTTGACATCACAGTCTAGGATGAGTAGACAGGGGAGAGGGCTGGCCCCTTTGGATATCTTATCAGCAGCAAACTGTTTTGTTTTTTACCCTGATGCATGCTCAATAATCCAGGTAGAAAAATCTAAAAAAGCTAAGTCTGGTCCTCTGGACATTCAAAAAACAAAAAAACAAAACAAAGCAAAAAATTGTAGAAACGTTTCGTCTTTCGTCCGAAAGACTTCCTCAGTCTGAGGTGCTGGGTTCAGCTCAGTCTTATAAATAGCACCCTCTCACAGTGTTACACAACCAGTTGGCTGATGACAGCCTGAAACCAGCTGCTCACATGATCAAGGAGGACCATCAGCCTAACAATGGATCGTTAGCACCCTGATGGTTGTTTGCTATTCACAGAGGGCTGAGTGATACCAGCAATCACAGCATTGTAGGAGGGGGACAGTTGAACTCGGAGGCCTCCACCCCTGTTTAATGATGGGCGGTTTCTTTTCACAAAGATGGCCTCCTTTACTCCTCTCTCAAACCATCGTTCCTCTCTATCAAGGATGTGAACATCTTCATCCCTGAAAGAGTGACCGCTGGCCTGGAGATGAGTGTAGACTGCAGAGTCCTGACCTGATGATGTTGATCTTCTGTGCTGTGCTTTCGGACGAAAGATGAAACGTTTCTACAATTTTTTGCTTTGTTTTGTTTTTTTGTTTTTTGAATGTCCAGAGGACCAGACTTAGCTTTTTTAGATGTTTTGTTTTTTGTTTGTTTGGTTGATTTTTCCACTATGGGAGTGTGCTGTTTGTGGGAATCAGTTTGTTTGGTGACTCCTGCAATTGAAGAAGTCCTTTGGATGAAGGACAAAACGTCTCAACAACAAACAAAAAAAAGAAACCATCCAGATGACCTGACTGAACATTGTTGGATTATTATGTGGATTATGGAGAATGAACTTTGGTGAGAATGCAATGATTAAAATAGACACTGCACTAAAACCATAGATACAGTATACGGTAAGATCTGATATATCTCAGTATCCTTTACATATACTTATACTTATATTTCCGGATATTCCCGGAAATGGCCCGCAATGATCCTTAAAAAATCCCAAGATCCCAAAATCCGGATACTTATCTTTGGCAGGCCCTTGACAAATAAATGCCACATTTATTTTGGATCTGCCGAAGATAAGTATCCAGATTTTGGGATTTTTTAAGGATCATTGCGGGCCATTTCCGGGAATATCCGAACACAGATCCTTCCGTATATCTATGGTTTTAGTGCAGTGA
>JBBPBX010002525.1:49133-64428 GCA_038048925.1 Garcialebias charrua
ATGTATATATACTGTATATATATATATAGGTGTATATATACAGGTGGTCCCCATGTTACGACGGAGTTCCGTTCCTACGCCCGTTCGTTACACGGATTTCATCGTAAGTCGGAAAATGCGTCCAAACTGCAACTTATACGTACAATACTGTTTTACCAAGCACTTAGCCTATCCTAACACTGTATCCTACATAATTATCAAAAAACACATACATTTTATATATATGTATATGTGTGTGTGTGTGTGTGTTTGTGTGTTATTCTTAAAAAATATATTTTTCTTCCTTACCTTATCTTTTCCTGCTTCTTCCTTTTGTGCCATGGGGGTCACTGGTGCCCATGTCCAGCGTTCACTGTGTGAGAGAGCGGAGACACCATCACAGAGACACAGGGAGACAAACAAGACAAACACACGCGGCCGTGGTGTAGTGGTAATGACAGTCGACCCCTGATCGGAAGGTTGGAGGTTCGAATCCCGCAACCGCCCACCATGTGTCGTTGTGTCCCTGGGCAAGACACTTAACCCAGAGTTGCTCCCGGCAGGTCTGGATGGCGCCTTGCAAGGCAGGCTACCACTACCGGTGTATGAATGTCTGAATGAATGGGTGTATGGCTGGGATTGTAAAGCGCTTTGGGGCTCCTCACAGGGGGCTAGAAAGCGCTATATAAATAAGCTCCATTTACCATTTACCATTTACCAAACAACATTCACTCTCTCACTCACACCTAGGGAAAATTTAGAGTTACTAATCAGTCTAACATGCATGTTTTTGGACTGTGGGTGGAAACTGGAGTACCCAGAGAAAACCCACGCATGCACGGAGAGAACCTGAAAGTTATGCACCATAACTCATATTCCCTGAAGGAAGGGAACGAGGTGCAACATATGCTATGGGAATTGCACCCCCGCGCGATTACCTGAAGGAATACATTCACGCCTTTATGGACAGGGGTGTCAGTGTAGCGCCAGAGGCCCCGCCCTCTGGGTACTTAAGCCGCTGACGCCCATTCATCAATCTCCAAGATGCACTTCACTGAGCTTTCAGCATTGAAAAGGGCCAAGTATGTTGCACCTCGTTCCCTTCCTTCAGGGAACATGAGTTATGGTGCATAACTTTCAGTTCCCTTTCAGTCATGTCTCTCGGTGCAACATATGCTATGGGAACGTAATTCATTCACGTCCTTGAAATGCTCGGTAAAATGCATCCCAGTTTGAATGTCCGCCTTTATTCAATAGGCGTCTCAAGGTCGCTTTCTACTGTGTGTTGGAAAGGACAGCCTGAGTGACATCACACGTAGTAACATCCAAACTGTAATGCTTTGCAAAAATGTTTAATGAGCTAGAGGAGCAGTTGGTAGAACCAGCTCTCCCCTCAGGGCCCTAAATCCTGTGGTCCCTTGAAGGTCAACCAGGTTAAGGAGAGGACCTTCCTGCAGATGTACCTCCCTACTGCTCTGATCAAGAGTGTCTGGGGACAGAGGCAATCTGTTGTCATTACTGTATTAGACAAAAGCGGTACAGAATGTCTGTTTTTCCTCTTCTTGTTAGGGATCATGGATCTGAGGGGTTGCAAGTTTTGTAAACGAGCAGATCTCCTGGCCTCAGCCCGTTTCCTGGTTGGGCCTGGTTTACTGGTCTCCGGCCTTAAAGGGGTCCTGGAGCCTGACAAACCACCGGTGGGCTGTGTTTCCCCCGGTGGGGGTACGTCATTTAAGAGCAGAACTGAGTCAGCACATTGAGTGCGGTCACGTGCTACAAGATCACTGCTTGAGCATTGCGTGTCGCCCACCACAGATAAGGGGGCAGCTTCAGCATGAGAATGTGGAGATGGTCCTTTGTGCCGAGCAGACTTTAAATTGGTTGGTGACAGAGAGCTCAGTCCTCTTCGATTAAAATGAAGAGGAGTCTGATTCAGCCCTGGTTTGTTTACACACACTGCAGTTTCATCACAACTGCTTTTGTGAACATGTAAAGCTGGTGTTAGCCTGAGGGCTTCTGCTGTGGCCCCCCGTTCCTTACTGGGAACCGTTGAATAGGTGGCCAGGAAGGTGGGTCGTCAGATTCTGTCGGCACGCACCCCTGGAGCGCTGACGCGTCACGGGTTTGTTTGGTTTGTGTATTGTCCGCCCCGTGGTTTACAGCGGAGCAGGGGCTGGAGCACGTGACTCACCTCACCTGTCTCTGTGAGGAGTGTGGGACCTGCTTGCAGACGTCTCTGGGCCTGTCTGTTACAGACAGTACTGAGGCACCTTGCTGGGGTTCATTGATTAGGCTAACACCCCGTGAGCCGTGAGGGAGGAGGGGGGGGCCCTCCCTTTATATCGGCTGGTAGGACAGAGGGACCCGTTCTGCTGATGTTATTGTGGGGTTTTTTTGTGAGTCAAGTAACCAGAGAGGTGCTGTTTTTTAGCTTTATTCGTGCTTATGTGTAACAACATATTTGACTTCATGTCACTCACAGCAAAAATAACATGATTTGTGTCTCAAACAAAGTCACCAGCTTTTTGTACCGTGCTACAAACAAAGTCTGGACATAAAGAGATCATTTCCCGTACCGCGTGGGCGGGTGATCGTGTAAAGTCAAGAAGCGGTCCTGGTTCATCAGGCACGCTTCTGTTTGGTGTCCCGATTCGCCGAGGAGGTTCTGTACCGGTCCGCCTGGCGGGGAACAAATCTGTTCTTACTCCAGGCGTGTTCGGTCCGAGGTGGGCCCGGCGGTGGTCTCTGCCGGTGCTCGACCTCGTACGCCGGCCGCTTTTGCGGTGGGGCACGTGTGGCTGAATGGTGTCGAGGCTGCGGTGCTCTGCTCCCAGCTGACTCCTTGGGGGGGCGAAGGTTCTCCTGGGGATGCCCACTCAGAGAGCTTCAGCCTGTTTGCGCCTCTGGTCCAGCCTGGTCTGAATTCGATCCAGCGCTTTCCCAAAAAGTCCCGTAGGTTCTATTACAGAACAGTAATTTCCTTCATATTCCTCGGACCAAATTGAGGACCATGGGAGACCGAGCATTCTGTGTGGCTGCCCCCCGCCTGTGGAACTCCCTCCCTGACGACCTGAGAGCTCCACAGTCACTGGTTGACTTTAAAAGCAGCATAAAGACCTTTCTTTTTAAGCAAGCCTATTCTGCCTCCACATGATTTTATCTTTGATCTTAGCTGATATCATTATTGATTTTACTTGATTTTATCACTTGTTTTATTTTATTTATTTTTTAAGCAAGCCTAATCTGCATCCACATGATTTTATCTTTGATCTTAGTCGATATTATTATTGATTTTATTTGATTTTATCACTTGTTTTATTTTGATCTTTGCTTTGTTACACTTTGTAGCACTTTGAGATTTTTATTAATGAAAAGTGCATTATAAATGGAATTCATTATTATTATTATTATTATTNATATTCCTCGGACCAAATTGAGGACCATGGGAGACAGAGCATTATGTGTGGCTGCCCCCCGCCTGTGTGGAACTCCCTCCCTGATGACCTGAGAGCTCCACAGTCACTGGTTGACTTTAAAAGCAGCATAAAGACCTTTCTTTTTAAGCAAGCCTATTCTGCCTCCACATGATTTTATCTTTGATCTTAGCTGATATCATTATTGATTTTACTTGATTTTATCACTTGTTTTATTTTATTTATTTTTTAAGCAAGCCTAATCTGCATCCACATGATTTTATCTTTGATCTTAGTCGATATTATTATTGATTTTATTTGATTTTATCACTTGTTTTATTTTGATCTTTGCTTTGTTGCACTTTGTAGCACTTTGAGATTTTTATTAATGAAAAGTGCATTATAAATGGAATTCATTATTATTATTATTATTATTGAATGGTGGAGAAAAGGAACTTTCTGTACCTCTGGGAGGTCAGTTAAGGTCATCCACAGATGGCGTATTGCGATGACCACCTCCGCCATTCCTCTGCCTTGCGCAACAGCTGCTGTCCCCATCATGCGGAGCACAAAGTCTGTTGCCCTGCGGGCTTCATCCAGCAGCTCCGCGGCAGCTTGCTTGTCTGTCGTTACCTGGAGCTCCTGTAGTTTTTCAGCCAGGTGAGCTTGCATCATTGAGGACGCATTCATTGCGCGTGCCGCGAGACCCTGAGCCCTGTGGCATTTCTCGAGCAGAGAAGCCGAGGCTCGACAGGCCTTGCTGGGGAGAGTTGGTTTTGTCTCGGATGACTTGGGAGCCAGGTGAGACGCCAGCGTGTCCTCGATTTGAGGCACGTTGGCTATTCCCACTTCATCCAACCCGTCCACGTCGAGAAACTGCGAGAGCGGCAGTAGCATGGGGGCTCTGGGCTGAGACCAGGTGCGAGTCAGTTCTGTGAGGAAGTCCGGAAAGACGGGCATCCTTTGCCTCGTGGCGGCCTGCTGCTTTGAGTAAAAATAATTTCCTGCCAACCTCGTGACTTGTTGACGAGGTGGAGGCTCCGGCCATGGGATCTGCAGTGCGTCCGCTGCTCTGTGACACAAGTCGAACAGAGCAGGGATGGAAAAGTCAGTCTCCGGGAGCACAGGCACCGGGGTGCGGAGAGGTCTTCTCCCTGTTCCCCGTATCCGACGTCGGCCTCGTCCGCAGAAAATTCACCTGAGGCTGAAATCGAGATCTTGTCCTCGTTCATCATGCCTCGAGTGTCAAATTTGACTGTTAAGTCCACCATGGGGGGCAGCACATCTGGGTTGTCGCCCCATTCGACTTGTGTGCTGTCATCCAAAGCCATGCTCTCGAGCTCCGGGGTGGGAGTCAGAGGCTCAGTCATGTCCGGGTCTGCTGGCACCGCAGCAGCCCCCATGGCCTTGGCGTCGAAGTCTGCCCGGTGCCTCCTCACCGCCTCCAGCATCTGGCTGCAGTGTGGGCAAGACTTGGGTGTATCCAGCACCATGTTCGCGTGTAACATTCCCAAGCAGATGGGACAGGCCACATGGGTGTCCGTCGCTGAAAGAGAAAAACCACATCCGCTTGGGCAGGCGCGCGAGGGTGGGCTCACCGCTCTGCTGGTCTTTTTTGGAAGTCTTGTCTTTCGCTTTCCTTTCTCTGGAGTCATGTCCGAGATAAGACGAGCGAGTCCTTCCAAGATCTTTTTTCTCTTTATTTGAGAGGTCTCCTTCGTCGCGTCGCTTTCGCTGGCTAGCCTCTACGAATTAGCAAAGGTAGCGGTGTGACACAGTTAGCGCCGTCGAGCGAAGCAGTCTGCGGAAAGAGGAGGAGTAAAAACTTTGGGGTTAAGGAAAAATGTGCCGGACTAGCTTTCGCTAGTCCAGCAGTACGTAGGAATAATTCTCTGTGCGCTCTGTGTAGGGAGCAAGCTCACCTCTGATCGAGCGATGAAGCAGCAGAGAAGTCCCGCAAAGAGAGAGAGTTCAGGTTTAAGCGAGGTGAAGGGCAATAAGAGATTGATGAATGGGCGTCAGCGGCTTAAGTACCCATAGGGCGGGGCCTCTGGCACAACGCTGACACCCCTGCCGTAAAGGTGAATGTATTCCTTCAGGTAATCGCGCGGGGGCGCAATTCCCATAGCATTTGTTGCACCGAGAGACATGACTGAAAGGGAAATGCAAACTCCACCCAGCAAGGCCTCCAGACTGATATGAACAGACAGATATGAACCAGGGTGACCTACTTGCTGCGAGGCAATAGCTATTCCAACTGTGCCACCATGCTGCTCAGTTTTTTTAATATATATATATATATATATATATATATATATTCATTTATTTAATAAAAAATGTAATATAATAAAGAACATATTCACTAAAAACCTTTAAGAAATTATTTAAATGATGCAACCAATGAGACTGTAGATAAAATATTGTTTTAACTATGATTTTTTTCCGGGTTGGAAAACCCCTGTTTTCTCACTATGCCTACATAATTCGTGTGCATTACTATTTGTGTACGTATTATTCATAAGTGTGTAGATCTGTACATGCATATTAAATCTAGATGTGTGATAAATCAGTCTGTGTGCGAGCATGTGTTTTTGTTTGTTGCGTCTTCTCAGACTGTCATGGGAGGTGTTCGACCTGACAGTTGGAATGAATGGCATCATTATTTATTTATTATTACTTTTTTTTTTATTCACAGTTGAGTGTTCAGGGACTAACAGCTTACAGTGTTCTTCATGTGCTACAACTCTCAGAATCTTGTTACATACAGTAGATTCAGACATGGTTCCTGGCCACCAATCAGTGTTGGATGTCATTGTTTGTATTTTTAAAACTGACTGAATATTCATCATTTTTCATAATGTTTCGTGAGCAACATGAGTTTTACTCCATACATTATCTGCCGCTAGTTCAAAATTTGAGTTGTGGGGGCATCAGATTGAGGAGAGTCTCTGATCTATTTTCACAGTCACCTCTTAAAGCTCTTCTGGATGATTTCAAGGTTTTCCCATGACAGCCAAGAGGAATAGTCTCTCCAGAATGTCCTGGGTCTTCACCAGCGTCTCCTCCCACTTGGACATGCCTTGAACTGTTCCCTTGGAGTCTTTTGGGAGAGGGGAGTAGCGAGGGATTGGGCGAACTTAGATTGGCTAGGAAGTAAGAAGGGGGGTCTTTGAGGAAAATAGGTTGGGAACCACTGCTTGATCACAGTCATACACTGATGGGACACAAATCAAAGACATTGAGGGGTTCAGTGTCTTACCCAGGGACACTTCGTCATGTGACTGCTGGTGGAAACAAACCCAACTCTTGCATAGGAATACGACTGCTCTAAGCACTCAGCCACAGCTGCCCTACAAAACGTTCCAGATCTTGCATACTAGTTCCAGCATACCCACTGGACATCTCCCCCATTGAGCATGTTTGGGATGCTCTGGATCAGTATCTACAACAGCGTGTTTGAGTTCCTGAACATATCAAGCACCTTCACACAGCCTTTGAAGAGGAGTGGTCCAACATTACACAGGCCACAATCAATGACTTGATCAATTCTTTGTGAAGGAGATGTGTTGCACTGTGTAAGGCTAATGGTGGTCACACCAGCTACTGACTGGTTTTCTGACCATACATAACTTGTCCTCCACAAGTCTAAATCAAATTTCTTCTACATATTATTTTACAACTCTTATTTGTATCTAACAAAACTGGACACAAACTTGAACTTTTCTCTGGAAGACAAAAACCATTGTAACCTTGCAAACAGTATATATTTTTTTCCAAATTCATGTTAATGTTTGCTCTGCAAACATCTGCTTTTAACACCTTTCTGGTTACATTTTGAAAAGTGAACTTTTGAAACGTCGATTTCAAAGGTAATGGTCAATCATCCAGGTACCAAATCCAATAATTCTCTCTTGGATCATCTGGACAGTTTATTTTATAGAGATGTTTTGCCCTCTATCTGGAGGGTATCACCAGTCAGCGGAGTACCAGCAAACTGTTTCCCCACCAAGCAGTATACACCTTAACTGGACCAACCAGTTTGCTGGAGCTAAGATGGTTTCTGGGGGCTGTCCTGTCCCACAATGAGTCCTCCCAGGCAGGCAGCCACAGCCAAAATGGTTCAAGGCAACAAAGTTCATGCTCAATCATCCAGGTACCAAATCCAGTAATTCTCAGTCGGGTCATCTGGACAGTTTATTTTTATTTTTATAGAGACGTTTCACTCTCTATCAGAGAACCTGACTTAACTTTGTTGTTTTTTTAGTAGACTATTTCAGGTATAATATTTTAGACTAAAATCTTCTTATGCTTCACTGTTGCGTTTAAAAGTCATTGATCTTACATTTGATATGGCAAGTGTGACAAAATTGTTGGTCTGAAATCACAAAATGTCAGTAACAGGCACAAATACACATTTTGTATGTTTGTCAAAGAGTAAAGTTTCCATCCATCCATTTTATTTTATCTTTGCAGCAGTCACAATGCGAGAGGTGGGGACACCCTGGACAGGTCCCAAGTCCATCTCAGGAGGGTAAAGTTTGAGTGATTCAATTGGAAACTTTTAGCTTTTATCATATTTAGAATAGATCACCAGGTATTGTGACAGAAATACATTTAACAGCTTTTCCTGCAACGCTTATATTATTTTACAGTAGAGTAGTAGATCTGGCACAGAATAAAACACTGTTTGAGGATGGATGGATTTAATGAAAATCTATACAGTCTCACCTTATAAGTTTCTTGTTGTAACTAGAAGTTGTATTCAACTCCAGCAGAAAACTTTAATCTTTTTTTAACCTGTCAGTTCTCTTCCCTTTGCAGTTTTGTAACGCCCTGTCACAGTTGGGCACACAAAGATAACTTCCATTGGATGGTGTTCATGTTTCTGATCAGACACCTGAACCAGCCCATCCACACATTTCACTGCTTTGGTCATATTTCACGGTGATCTTGGTTATTTTGGTCACCATCCAGAGCTCATGACCATATACTGTATGTGAGCGTTAAAGCATTAATGAATGGAACATGGCAAGCTGTGCCTTCAGGCTCACCTTACTTATTCACCATAACGATCCAGTGCTTTGCCTGGATTACTGCTAATGCCTCATTAAATCCACCTCTCAGTCTCAAGCTGCACTTTTTTTCATTTGTGTGTGAAAAATATTTTAAGATCAGTCTTTAAGGTGCTGACAATCATACCACGCTCTTTACCTGCCGCAAACAAAATTACCTGGGATACATGGATGTTTTGATGGAGTGCATAAGGCCGCATAATTTATCCCATTTAAATAAACAACCCGAGGACAAATACAGATATCCTTTAACTCTTAAATGGAATGTCGCTAAAGAAAATGATGATAATGCAAAAGGTTTACAGTAAATGTATGCAAAGTGGAAATGCCATTTTGCTTAACAGTCAAGAAATAAACGTCTTTAAACCATTCAATTTGACATTTGAGTCTGAGTATAGCATCTCACTTGGCTGTGACTTAGCTATTTTTTTTTTTTTGTTTCAGTCTCAGTGAATTAGCAAGTGTTGGCAACTAGTAAGCCATGAGGCTATGTATTATTATTAGTATTGTTGTTTGTAAAAATCAAGGCCTTATTTTGTGGCCAAGGCTTACCAATACCGGTATATATTTTAGTTTATTTAAGCTATTTTGTTGCCCATTTCCCCCCACAGCATACATGCCGTACCTCAGTTTGCAAACACCTTGGCAGCTACTCTCATGTTTACCAAGTCAAGAATTAACATAAATTTCCTTCATATGGATGTCATATATAAAATCACACTTGCAGACTATTCTCATCCACCATTAACATTGATCACAATGCTGAGAGCTTTGTAGGACAGATGTGTGTTGTGTGTGTCCTGGGGGGAGGGGAGAGGTGTGCCCACGATCTTCTCATCATGTGCTGGAGGGTCTTGCAGCTGGATGCAGTGCAGGTATCATACCACACAGTGATGCAGCTAGTCTGCACTTTCTCGATGGCGCCCCTGTAGAAGGAGCACATGATGGAAGTAGGGCCTCCATTTTTTCTTCGTTTGTGTAGAAATAGGGACACTGTTGAGTTTTCCCAGCCAGTGTTGCTATTCCATGAAAGGTTTTCACTATTCTGCAACTCCAGGAACTTGGTCCATGGCAGAGCAATTGGTGGTCAGAAGAGCATGATGGGTGTTTGTTTTCCTGAAGTCTGCAACAATTTCCTTTGTTAAATCCACTTTCAGAATGAGATTGTTGTCTCCTTACCACATAAACAGGTGACTCACTTCGTTCTTCTAGTTTGTCTCATTCATTCATGAGAACTCATTTTCAAGAGAGACCTGTTTAAGCAAAACCACAGATAAGGTACAGACAGCAATAAACAGCCATAAAATGCACATAGCATAAAAAAGTAAATAAAATTTGTGTCATAAGACAAAATAAAAATCAAGCTATATTATAAAGCAAGGTAAAATGCTAAAAGCATGAACGTGTCTGCATTGATTTTTCCATTGAACTCAACAATTGTTTAAAATTCCTTAGAGAGATCAAAGTCGACAGCTTCAGTCTTCTTGCAGGGTGTTCCAGGTTACAGGAGCAGAGTAAGAAAAGGCCTTTTTGCCAAGTTTTGTCCGCACTGAGGGAACGTTGCTGGTAATGATGGCCTGAGAGTGCATGCTGTAGCTGCACTGATGACATGTGTGGAAGGAGATGTAAGAAGGCAGCAGAAGGAGTGATTTAAAGATGAAAATTTACCAATGTCAGAGCCTATATACATATAATGATGACCAACTGACCAATGAGCCGTGATGGCTATATGGTAGTTACAACCCATTATGAATCAGCACGCCAAGGTAGACAGCATCCGCAAGGAGCTGGTAGGAACCTTCATGCAAATAATGTCACCATAATCAATGGTTGGAAGGAAAGTAGCAGTTACAAAGTATTTCTTGGCATTCAGATTTAGACATTGTTTCTGAAAAAGAAGCCCAATTTTAATTTTAGTTTCTTTATCAAGTTTTTGACAAATGGCTTAAAAGAGAGATGTGCATCATCCAAGATTCCCAAGTACAGTACTTGTAAGAATCCACAAACTCAATAGGAACACCATTCATAGATAAGATAGAAGGAAGGACTGCTTGCACCAACTTTATATTTGAAAATAACATTTCTTTGGATTTACCAGCATTTAGCACCATATTAAGACAGAACAAGTCTGACTGAAGGATGTCAAATGAAGACTGTAAAAACTTGCAAACCTTATGGTACGTCCACACCTAGCAGCGTTTCAACTTCCAAAAAGCTCGTCAAGCACGCAAGTGGACGCACTGAACCCACAGTGGTGTCCAGACCAGAACGAGAAGCTTAGACGGTGTGGCGGCGGGGTGTGTGGGAGGAGCTTACCGGTATACGGAGTTTATCTCTGTCCCTGTAGAGCAGACTTGACTGGTCGTGAAGGACTTGTCGCGAACACACAGCTACAATGAGTTTCTCTTCCATAGTACATGACTCCGCGGGTTTTTTCTGTGTCCCACAAACAATACGTCACATAGTTGCGCAATACCCCCGCCCCCTCGTTTCCGCGTCACATAGGGACTCTCCCCCTCTCTTCCCCCGACTTCTCCCCCCGACTCTCCCTGATCAACCAATCAGGGAGAGTTGAACGGCGTTTGAATGTTTGAACGGCGAAATCTTTAGAATGTTGGAGGCGTGCTTTGGAGGCTGACGCGGGTTCATGTGCACGGAAAAACGCTTTCCAGCACGCTCAACACGCACGTGACGTGATGCCCGACGCCAAGACACGGCTGGAGGCGCGTCTCCCATTGACTTTGCATGTAAACCGGACGCTCCTGCAGTTGAAAACGCGTTCGGTCTGGATTCACCATTAGCAACTGTTTTAGCTTGACAATAAACAACTGTATCGTTGGCATAGAAACTCAAGAATGCATCTGGAATGTTCTGACATACTTCACTTAAATAGGTTGTAAAGAGAGTGGGTCCTGAGACTGAGTCTTGTGGTACACCATTATTGACAGTTAAATAACTAAATGGTAAATGGAGCTTACTTAAATAGCGCTTTCCAGCCCCGATGAGGGGCCCCAAAGCACTTCACAGTACCAGCCATCGACCCATTCATACACACATTCATACACCGGTAGTGGCAGATTGTCATGCAAGGCGCCAGCCAGTCCTACCGGGAGCAACGGGGTTAAGTGTCTTGCCCAGGGACACAACGAGGTATGCCGTGACCGGGGATCGAACCCCGGACCTTCCGGTCCTGAGCTGGCTGCCCTGCCTCTACACCATATTGGCCCCTTAGAAGACTAGAAGAAGAACCATTGTGTTGAACACTTTGCTTTCGGCCTGAGAGCTAATTAGAAAACCAACTGGTAATGTGGTCAGAGAAACCAAAATCTGAAAGCTTATGGTAGAATATGTCATGGTCCACAGTATAAAAAGCTTTGGATAGGTCTAAATAAAGTTCAGCACAGTAGTCCTTAGCATCCAGTTGCTGTTTCTAGGAATTATGGTGTTGGATGTGTTACAGTTGACTTGCACTATCTGTGGTCTACCTGAGACCGCAGATGGGAAGTCCAACAGCCAGGTGCACAAAGAGATATTGAACCCCTTCTGACCCAGTTTGTGAATTAGCTGTTGGGGAATGATAGTATAGAATGCTAAACTAAAGTATATGATCATCATTCTTAAATAGGAGTCCTTCATGTTGGGATGTGTGAGACCTGAGTGAAAGGCTGTTCTGATAGTCATCAGTTGAGCAAGTGGATCAGTATGCAAATTGTAAGGGGTTCGGGGTGTGGGGGGTGCAGACTTGATACGTTGCATCACTAGCTGTTCGAAACACTTTCATGAGGATGGGAATAAGTGCAACAAGATGGTAGATGTTGAAGCAAGAGGGAAAGAACTTCATTCAGAGTAAAACAATTGCCAAATCTTCATGTGAGTCTGCTCTGTGTGACGAAGAAGAGCAGACGAAATGAAAAAAACATAGTACAATTTGAGAAACAAATGCTTTGGGTTTGAGTTTGCATGGTTGGAATCGCCACCCAGGGTGAGAAAAGCATCTGGGTGGGCTGTCTGTTGTTCACTGATGTGCAGTTCCTTCAGTGCCTCACTCCTGTTGTTAATGTTGGAACTGGGATGGATGTAAATAGCAGCAAATGGTTGTGGACTCCATCTGTAAATAGAACAGCCGGTACATAAAAACCAAAACGTCACAAGCCAAAGTGCAGACCACAACTGCATCGTGGCACCAGGTATCATTGATGTAAACACAGAGCCCACCGCTGCAGTTCTTACTGCCTTCGCTGAGAGCTGAGTGTCTGCTCAGTAGCATGTTAGGTGGTCAAAATGGATGGCTGACTGGCACTTTCTTACTGTCCACAGAGAAAACTGAAAAAAGTCTGATGTGGTCAGCTTGTTATCCACAAAGCATACGTTGGCCATGTGGGTGTCCTCCACACTTCTGTTGTCTCTCCTCATGCCTGTAGCACTTCCACTGTGGACGAAGTGAAAGCGTGAGGATTGATGATTGTGTGGGTCTTCAGAGCAGAAAGCAATCTCGTAGCTTAATGTCGACAGCAGAATTTAGCTCAAAATGTATGGTTCTGTTAACATCAAGCAGAGAATCAAGGCTGTATGTTGATTTAAAAAAAAGGTGAATTCAGCAAATACAACAAAGATGTACACAGATGCAGAAAACAACACAAACACAACAATGGGACTGAAAGGCGCTGCGACATGCACTATCACATTTTAAACTTTATAAGTTAATTTGCTAGAGTACACTTTTGAAAGAAGATAGACAGCTTGAACAAGTTCTTTAAAATCTCATTGGCATGTTTGCTAACATTCAGAAGTACAGCTTCATATGTTTTCTGTGATAAGATGATTTCCTGTGCAGGTGTCAAAGTACAGGGGGTCCCCGACTTACGAGCAAGTTCCGTTACAACGAGGTGCTTGTAACCCGAAATCTCGTACGTCGAAACTCGAAACACGTGTTGCTCGTAAGTCCGGATTTTCGGTCGTAAGTCGCAAAATTTATGCTAGCGCTACTACGAACACTGGTTTTTCATCACAAACGTTCGTACTAGTTCATAAACATGCTCAAAAACTTGTTTCCAAATGGTTAGCTAACACACTTTCATCTAAAAACACATAAAAGTGCTGTATTTCCTGTATGTTCTTTACAAATTTACTGCTCGTTAGTCAGCTCGTAAGTCCGGAACCTTGTATGTCGATGTGCTCGTAAGTCGGGGATTACCTGTACAGATCTAGAACTCACATACTCTAAATTGATACAGGATGGATATACCTAAAACCAAAGCTGGGCACCGCTAATTAAAAAATTAGTTCCACAATTTCTAAAACGTTTATTATTTTTTTAGGTCCACAATTTCAAAAGCACAAATGTCTTATGAAAATTAGGGGAAGCTAATCTAATCCGCTATTTATATATTTCTATATTATATATATATATATATATATTTATATATAGCCGGCAGCGTTATCAATATTTGCACTACACTGCCAACTGAAAAGTAACAAAAATGATCCTAAAAGGATGAAATTACAAAAATCAAAGGATTTATTTAATACTTTACGTACATATATTCTATTCGGCCACGAAATTAACAAAAAATAGAATGATCTTTTAATCCCTAAAACCACGTTTAAATCTCAAATACACGGGTGTGTCGCCACCGCATTTATACATAAAAGTAACCCAAATACATGAAACTAACGACTCGCCGTCGAATGGTCGACACAAAACACACAATAAAATCATCCGGCCACGTTAATTTGGCTTGAAACAGCAGGGTTCTCTACGGATTTCCATTAGTAACCCAGCACTACCGACAGACACAGCGTTAGCGTCTATAGGTAGTATACAGATTTAATGAAAAGTAACTAAAATACATAAAAATAACGACTCACCGTCAAATGGTCGACACAAAACTAGGGATGGGGCAGATCCGATCCAGTATCGGTATCGGTATCCGATACCAGCATTATTTAAGTATCGGGTATCGGATCAAACCTGCCGATACTTTTCCGATCCAGCTTCAAAGAGCACTTGTGTTCAATCACAATCTGTGACTGCCCTTTTTAACATTGTGTGAGATAAACCCAATGAAGACACTCTTAAGCCTTACAATAAGGGGGTTCCCTATTGTAAGGCTTAAGAGTGTCTTCATTGGGTTTATCTCACACAATGTTAAAATGAATAGTTTGGGTGCAAAAGTTTCATTATACAGAGTCAAATACCTGAACAGTATCGGATCGGGAAAGTATCGGTATCGGTCGATACTGAGTTAATAAGTATCGGTATCGGATCGGAAGTGAGAAATGTGGATCGGTGCATCCCTACACAAAACACACAATAAAATCCTCCGGCCACGTTAATTTGGCTTGAAACAGCGGGGTTCTCTACGGATTTATCCATTAGTAACCCAGCACTACCAACAGGCAGACACAGAGTTAGCGTCTATAGGTAGTCAACAGATTTAATGAAAAGTAACTAAAATACATAAAAATAACGACTCACCGTCAAATGGTCGACACAAAACACACAATAAAATCCTCCGGCCACGTTAATTTGGCTTGAAACAGCGGGGTTCTCTACGGATTTATCCAAGTACCCAGCACAAACAGTAGCCACAGAATTAGCCCCCGAGTTCACCTCTGAGTGACCCGGAAGATGTCAAGATGGAATAGTCCATTTTTAGTAGGGGGATAAAGAAATCGACCGTTTTTTTATTGCGTATTTAATGATCGTTTTCATCGTAACTATAATTATTTTTATGTTAAATGTACATTAACAAGCAGGATCAATGTTAGTGATGTAGGTGACTGCACGGGGCGAGGCGGGGCCGGGGCCACTGCTGAAATGGGACCCCC
>JBBPBX010002526.1:0-20455 GCA_038048925.1 Garcialebias charrua
CAGTAACTATTATTATCCACCGGATGACTTACTGTTTCTTAACTTTACATCTTACTCTTCTGTCAACTTTAATGCGGCCTGGACAGCAACGTGTCCCTCACAAATGTTATATCAAAACGACCGTGATGTGGGTTATTACTTTATTGGCATTTTGAATGACCATTGCGATGTAATTTGCAAACAAAGAAGCCATTTTTCTAATTCAGAATGCCTGACAGAACTCAACAGCTTCTAATTGCTGTAACTCAATCATTCTTTTAGATATTAAACTGAAATTTGCTCTGGTCGTAGCTGAGAGCAAGTTTTCAAACAATCCTAATGCAAATCAAAATACCAAGATGGCCGCCTGAGCTAAAAAAGAAAAAATACTATAAATCAGCTCATTTTTACGGAAGCGTATTGCTGACACCTGGAGAAAGTAATTACGTGATACGTATCACATTATTACTTGATACGTATCACGTAATTACTTGATAATATCACGTAATAACGTGATACGTATCACGTAATTACTTGATACGTATCACGTAATAACGTGATACGTATCAAAAAGGCGTTCAATACAAGATCAACTGGACTTTATTTGTAACAGAAAACATTTCGACTCCCATCCGGGAGGCTCTCAATTCCAGTATCACATTATTACTACATAAGCCCCCCCAAAAAAAATTCTCCAGGTGTCAGCAATACGCTTCCGTACATTTTAATTATATTGAGCTGAAACTTTGTGTGGTGATAGCTGAGAATGTTTCCTATCACATGTTGAATCCAGATCAAACATCCAAGATGGCTGCCTCAGCTAAAAGAGAAACAATACGATAACTCAGCCATTTTTAGAGCTATTCAGCTGAAATTTGGTGTAGTGGTAGCTGAGCGCAAACCCAAACACTTAGCACTGTCAAATCAAAAAATTGAATTGACAGCAGTGGGGCAGTCCCCATCAAATTTTCTCCCGAAAGGAGCACCAGCAAACTGGGTTTTTCTAATATGGAGTGTGCCGTTTGTGTTTGGCGGCTCCTCAGATTGGATGAAGGACGAAACGTCTCAGCAACAAACGAAAGCGTCCAGAGGACCTGACTGAACATTGCTGGATTTTTACCTGGATTATTGAGCATGAACTTTGGTGTTTCTCCAGGAACTTTCTAGTTTTTAATTTTGTATAGTTTCCATCGCATTTAGCTTCAATCTGGGCAGTTTAATTAGCTTATTTTGTTACATAATAAAGACGTGTTCAGCGCATTTCAAGTTTACTTTCTGTTTGATAAAATCCAAATCTTTTGAAGAAAGTTGTGTTTTACTGTAGCAGCTTTTAGAAGACGGGTCCAGCCAAAATGTGGGACGAAAGATGAGTGATTAAAAACGTTGTCTTGTCTCATATGCGGAGGTCTCGTCACCTAATTTTTCACAGTTGTTGAGATTGACGTCTTTCTGTGATTTTTCTCTTTCTATATCTGCTTGTCTCTGACTTTGTTTACCTTCATCTCTTGTCTTCAGCCTTTTTGAGGAGGAAGTGATGTCGTACGTGCCGTCGTTACTCCACCCAGGTTACTGCCTCTCTTCTCCTCAGAGCTCCCCTGGTAAATCTCTGTCTCGCTGTCTGCGTCCCCCCCAAAGAGCGAAGATTTGTTTAACACTCAAACTTTCATATTAGATTCTCGCTCTTTTATTACCCGAGCTGTTTTATTACAAAACATGTGATAAAATATTTAGTGTCAGCGTCTCTCTTTGTGACAAGGTAATATAAAAACACAAATAGACATTGTTGTATTCTTTTAATTTAGTTTTATTTGGGACATTGGCTCTGTGGAAGCAACATATTAGTTACAAAAAGGCTTGAGCAATTCTTAGCTTAGCTGGATAAAACATGAGACATAAATAGGGATCACACAACAAAAGTAAACCTTTAACCTAACATTTTTTTAGACAACTGACAGTTTTACTATGTATTTTGTATAAAATAGTATAAAAAGAGCACAAGGATATGAGGTTCACCAGTCTGTGTAAAAATATTGGAACAATATCATACTGTTCCTTAACGGTAAATTGGGAAGACGTTAAATATCCTATCACATGTACAGTTCATATACGTTCAATATATCAAATTCCTCTGTAAACAGATTTACGGTTTCTTTCAGCTGATTAAAACTAAAATTCTTTGAAACCAATCCCAGATTAACCTGCATACAGTACTTGTGATTATATGCTCAGCTTCACTGAATCTCCTGATTATCTGCCTGTCTGTCCTTCTCCATCTTAGTTGGACCTGCTGCTGGACAGTTATTTTATGGTTTCCCTCCCCCTAATGTTGTCCCCGTGTCCTTGATTTTATTTATTCTAATATTCCAGGTACGCAGCGAGCCAACGCCAGAGCCCCTGCTCCCTATAAACGGGACTTCGAAGCAAAATTGAGGAACTTTTATCGAAAGCTGGAGACGAAGGGTTATGGACAGGGGCCGGGTAAAGTCAAGTACGTTGAACCATTATGACTGAAGGAACGCTGGTCTGATGTGACTGTTTTAAACCACTTGTACAAAAACTAAATGGGACACCTTTAGTGAGAGATGCTATGGTGGAAGACACAAGGATGTGTAAAATCTGTAACTGGCAGCACAATAGCTCAGTGGTTAGCACTGTTGACTCACAGTAAGTAAGTCCTGGGTTCAGTCCCCAGTTTGGACCCGAGTCTTTCTATGTGGAGTTTGTTAGGTTTAAATATCCCTTTAGTGGTCTTCTAGCCTATTTAGAGGTGCTGTAGTCCTTCTGCTGCCCTTGAATCAAAATAACCCCTGAGGTATCAGTTTTAAAATTGAGGATTTTGACCCAAGAGCAGCAAGCTAACACTATTTGTTGTAATCTCATTTCACAGATCATTACTGATAAAGTAGCTACCATATTTTCTGGCCTATAAGTCGCAGTTTTTTGCATAATTTACATGTCCTGACTTATACGCAGATGTGACATGTTTATGGATTTGTTTTTCTCCCATAAACCAATTTCTGGCTGAGATACGACCATTTTCATTCATTCTGACTGAAAATATTGAACACTACCATTTTCAGCCGCTAGATGGCACTCGAGTTGTATGGCATGCCGTTCTGTCATGTACCATAATAGGTAAAAGTGGCTATTAATGACACATTCGGCTTGCCATAGTCTGCCACCTTCGTCCAGCTCCGGGATCTTGCCTGGAGCAACCGTCAAATCAGCTTCATTTTGCTGCGACACCCCGGAGAAGTGCAGCTGATTTGACCATTAAAGTGCATTTATTAAGTAAAAATTCAACAGAGACACACCTTTGCTATAATGTTGAGCAAACAAATAATTGTTTTTAGGTGGTTATCTAGCCTGGCCCTCGCCTTCCTGCACAGCTCCGCTCAATTCTCATTTCCCTTCACTGCACAGTCTGGGACTTGTCCCATAGACAAGGATTTCTCCGGTAGGTTTTGACCGGACCAATCAGAGAACAGAAGGCGGAGTTTTGAACGACGTCGACTGACGTCGTCATTCAAAATGGCTGCCGCCACGAAGGAATTTTCATCAAAACAAGGTAAAAAACTATTATTTCTCTGCTGATAAAAAATATATTTTATAGCTGACGTTATATCAGAAGTGTTCCTGAGCTTAACAGTTCCTAAATCAATTCACGAAATGGTCAAATCTGCTGGATTTAAATAGTTTCGGTTTGATATTTTCCAAACAGCCTCGGGTGCGCTACGAAAATAAATGATAAAAAATCGAATTTTATCTCAAATGTTTCATCTAGGCCAACAGTCAGTAAATTAAAGACATATAATTACACACTGGTGGCAGAAAAAATATCCACCGAGTGGTTTCTGAGCAATTTATCTGATAGCCTGGACCTCGCCAAGCTAAACTAACAAAACTCCACCTTCTGTTCTCTGATTGGTCCATTCAAAAATCTAACGGAGAAATCGTTTGTCTATGGGAGAGATGCCAGACCCTAGTACAAAGCGAAGTGAAGGACATGGGTCTGGTTCCAACCAGGCTAGTGGTTATCTTAAGTTTAGAAGAAATGCACAGCGAGCCCTCCCTCTGCGCGCTCCTGCTTCCACGAGATGGCTTTTGAAATGCAGTTGATCTGACCGTCAAAGTGCATTTATTAAGGAAAAGTTAAACTGAGACACACCTTTGCTATAATTTCAAGCAAACAAACAATTGTTTTTAAGTGTTAATCTTGTTAAAGTCCTCCCGTGCACGCTCCCACGGCCGTAATTTGGCAGTCAGTCGATTTTTGGCACAACACCGGCCCACGTTTCTAGTTGTCACCAGTGACGCGTAATAGATGTGACTTATAGGGCGAAGCGACGTGTACGGTGGAAAATACGATAACCCAGATTTGACAAGACTTTACCAATAGCCGAAAAGACGAAATGTTTCCAGGAATATTAGGAAAGTAGTTTGGGCAAAATTTGAAAATATGCATTTTTATTTCTTCTGAATTTAGAAACGTTTGATCAAAAGTTAACTTCTGGAGACGTATATTTGTTTTGACACCATGTGTTGCTCCCAGGCTCATCATACGCCGAGACCATCTGCTGGAGGACGCCTTCAACCAGATCATGTGTTATTCCCGTAAAGACCTGCAGAGGAGTAAACTCTACGTCAGCTTCGTGGGCGAGGACGGGTGAGAAAAAGTCGGGTTGTAGAACGTGCGTGGGTTGTAACTCACCCTACAGCTGCCCTGGGGTCAAAACGACACTGACCCAAGGGCAGGGCAGCAGGAGGGTTAATTTAAAAAAAGTTACAGCATAGAAAATAACTCATAATTATCAAATTACAAAATGGCACGCAAAAAACTAATTCATATATATATTTCTGTAATAATTTGGTTTTGATTAAATTCTTAAATGTAAATAATGATGTGGCATTTTTAATTTCAGTATCCAAATCATTCCACAAACCAATTTCCTGAATGGAGCTTGACCGACCCCTCGAACTGGTTCTGTATTTAGGTTTAACAAAAATATCTGTTCCCTTTAGATTATAACAGCTTTGACGTTTAACAAAAAGTATTTGGATATTAAATGGTAATTCTTCTTTATGAGCTCTATACATGACAGACAAAATATTATAATCCACCAGGTCACTGAACTTTAACAACTTCAATTGGTGAAACAATGTACTAGATGGGTGACAATAATTTTTTCTGGTAATTACTGTATTCTTATAGCTCTTTTCTGTAACAAAAACACAGGTTCTGTAAATGTTTTACATGCTTTACCCCAGATGTCGATACAATAAATTATATGCGGAACAATAATTGTGTTGTACAACAAGTACAGAGCTAACAGGTTCCTGACTTTGTACAGAACGCCAATAGATCTCGCTAGCTTTGTCTTTACTAAATTTATGTGACGTTTCCACGTCAGTTTGTCGTCAATGATGACACCCAGAAATTTCACTTCACTAACACGACAGATCTCAACACCATCAATCATAAATGGAACATCAACAGCTTGTCTTTTTTTTACCAAACATATATTTCGTTTTATCTAAATTAAATTAAATAATAATACAATGGTGTGAATGCTGACTCAGCGTTTACACAGGATTTTTTGGAAACTGGATTCTGATGAAATAAACTCATTCCAACAGTTCATACATGTTTGATGGTTTATTTGTTGCAGGCTGGACTACAGTGGACCCTCGAGAGAGTTTTTCTTCTTGGTGTCCAGAGAACTTTTCAACCCGTACTACGGACTGTTTGAGTACTCGGCTAACGACACGTACACGGTGCAGATCAGCCCCATGTCCGCCTTTGTGGACAACCACCATGAATGGTGAGCCATGGGTGGTTGCTCAGTCAGCTCATTTCTTGTGGCTAGTTGTTGCAGATATCGCCTCTGATCTGGGTGCAAATCTAATTTCTTGTCACTTTTCTAAACGCAGTAAGATTTAATGGATTTTGTGTTCAAGCATGTTCGATTCAAACTTGAATCGAGGGGGGAAAGAGGCGGCAGAATGCTTCCCTGTAAACATTTACAAAGATGTTTTTTATTGTTCAGGCTGAAAAGCGTACATCTCAGGTTATTTAATGATTTGAGCCCACGAGTGAGTTTTGTTTTCATGCTGGGTCCAGGTTTCGCTTCAGCGGGCGCATCCTGGGACTGGCTCTGGTTCATCAGTACCTGCTGGACGCGTTCTTCACACGTCCGTTCTACAAAGGTCTTCTTCGTATGTGAGTGTTTCTCCTGAAAACCGAAGCAGCTGGTTGGAGCTGACTCACTAAAACACTTTGTCCAGACAACCTGAAACCAAACCTCTGCTCCATGGTAAGGTGTTGAAACGATAAACAACGAGCGTTCCTGAAACTCACCACACTTCTGCTCCTAAACATGTCAGGCAGAAAAAGTTTTGTTTATTTTACTTGAAATTGTTGTAAACATTATTTCAAAATGCCATCGTAAGTCATTATTTTCAGATTCAAGTTAATTCATGTTGAGATAAAATTAAGAAGCTGTTACCTCAAAATAACGAGATAAATGAAAAAGGCGTTCAATACAGGATCAACTGGACTTTATTTGTTGCAGAAAACGTTTCGACTTCTGTCCAGAAGTCTTTTTCAATTCTGAATGGAAGCTGTGAGAACGGAATTGAAAAAGACTTCTGGACAGAAGTCGAAACGTTTTCTGCAACAAATAAAGTCCAGTTGATCCTGTATTGAACGCCTTTTTTGATTTCATCATGTCCTGGACGACTGAGAATCTTCACCAGCACAACGAGATAAATGAGTTATCTTTTCCAACTCTCATTTCCATTTAAACCTACATTGGTATTTTGTTACGTTAAGTAAAATATTTAAAAAAATACATATTGTTAGATTCAAGTAAATGGCAATAATGATAATAATAATAATAAATTTTATTTGTGTCTTCAATAAAATCCAAGGACATTAAATAAAGGTAAAAACAATCCAATACAAAAGTACCTTACAGTTACAAGTTTAAAAATGATCAAGGAAATTAGACTGAGTGGACTAACTTGAACAGATGAGTTTTTTAGTTGGAATTGTTAAAGACAGGAAGAGAGTCGTTGTCGAGGAAGAGGGTTCTGGTGATGGTAAACAGAGTGGAACAAAGCTCGGTTTCCCGCGGGGCTCAAGCAGAAGGACGGCATGGTGAGGTGGATAAAAGCTGGGTGTCATCAGTGAACCAAATGGGTGTTGAATTTATGAAAAATTCTGCCAAGGGAAAGATTTAAAAAGAAGAGGCCCTAGGACGGAGCCCTGAGGCACACATGAAGTGACGGGTAGAGTGGGATCTGAAAGATTTGAGTTGGATGAACTGAGTAAGGCCTGTGTGTATGTCTTCTTTTCAGAAGTAAAGGTCCACTGATATCTTACAAATTTGCATAAAATGATACAAGATTATATCTTCTATCATTTTATGCAAATTTGTAAGATGATGTCAGTGGAGCTTTAACAGTCTTGAGATGTTCTATCACAAAGAAGCAGATCTTCAGTTTAGGAACAGATCCGCTCATGAATCCGCAAATGGTTTTGTTCCTGCAGCCCGTGTGATTTAAGTGACCTGGAGTTCCTTGATGAGGAGTTCCATCAGAGCCTGCAGTGGATGAAGGACAATGACATTGAGGACATGCTGGACCTCACTTTCACTGTCAACGAGGAGGTTTTTGGACAGGTGTGTGTTTGCTTACTGTTTTTGTTGTCCTGAAAACAGATTTCCTCACTAACAAATATCTGCCTGTGTCACCGCAGATCACAGAGAGAGAGCTGAAGCCGGGTGGGGCCGGTATCCCTGTGTCCGAGAAGAACAAGAAGGAGTACATCGAGCGAATGGTGAAGTGGCGAATAGAGCGTGGAGTGGCACAGCAGACCGAGAGTCTAGTCCGAGGATTTTACGAGGTAAACGGCTGAGACGAAGGACAGAGATTTGTCCTTTGTAGTCATTTATTAAAGGGGTCTCAGACGAGTTGGAACAATAGACCTTAGAAATTATTGACACACAAACGTTGCAATTTTATTGATGCTGCAATGCGTTCTGGGTAAATTACATAAACAGGTTGCATTGGTTCAAACTCCATTCAGCTTGAATGTTAATTTTAGACATTATCTGTTGTTCAGCCTTTGAATTAGAAACAGCACAGTGACGGAAGAATGTAGAAAGACTGATAACTAATAGCATTAGCTAATACTTTGTATAAGCTAATATATTTGGTGTTAGCATCAGAGCTAATATACCCGATGTTGGTTTCAGAGCTAATATACCAGGTGTTAGCTCTAAAAGCTAATATATTTGGTATTAGCTTCATTGCTAATATACCCGATGTTGCTTCAGAACTAATATATCTGACGTTAGCTCCAAAAGCTAATATATTTGGTGTTAGCTTCAGAGCTAATACTGTATACTCTGTTTGTTTCAGAGCTAATATGTTTGTTTCAGAGCTAATATACCAGGTGTTAGCTCCAAAAGCTAATATATTTTGTATTAGCTTCAGAGCTAATATACCCGATGTTTGCTTCAGAACTAATATATCTGACGTTAGCTCCAAAAGCTACTATATTGGTGTTAGCTTCAGAGCTAATATATCTGATGTTTGTTTCAGAGCTAACCAGGTGTTAGCTCCAAAAGCTAATATATTTTGTGTTAGCTTCAGAGCTAATATACCCAATGTTTGTTTCAGAACTAATATCTGATGTTGGCTCCAAAAGCTATTTGGTGTACAACTTTCATCATAATGTGGAGGGTCTTAGGCCCTTCTTTAACCAGACCACACAGATAAGTTTGTAAAAAAAAAATCAACAGAGGCACTGCTGCAAGTTAAATACAGTTTATTAAAAATAGTCACAATTTAGACCATCATTTATAAATGACCACACTAGAAGTGGGAGACTATATTGGCTCTCTTAACACTAAAAATAATAAAATAGTTAAAACCCTTCCAAAACTAAAAGTAAAATAAATCAAAACTGAAACAGTAGCAGGCCAGCCTACACACAGAAAAGATCAGGTTAAACAAACATTAACCAGCCCGACATTCATAAGAAATCAGCCCTTACCTTCTCTAAAGTGAGATCAGTGCTCGCCACTAGCAGTATGTCACCTCTGCACGAGTCATCAGCATCAGCCTGGAATCTGATCTCCTTTGTGGTCTACCTACTTTTAAATGTAAATGCTGATTACTGTACCTGTCTCCCTAACAGACCAGCTGCGCTCTATCACGGCATCTTCCATATATGGGCAAGAGGAAGTGTGCAGCACCGTACTTTAGGGACGCTGCCCCGGCCATAGATATATATCTATGGCCCCGGCTACATATCTAATGTTTGTTTCAGAGCTAATATATCTGACGTTAGCTCCAAAAGCTATTTGGTGTTAGCTTCAGAGCTAATAAATCTAATGTTTGTGTTTCAGAGCTAATATACCAGGTGTTGGCTCTTAAAGCTAATATATTTGGTGTTAGCTTCAGAGCTAGTAAATTAAACATCACAAGTTGATCATGTTTGGTTGTTTCAACTCATATATTGTGCATAAGGACTAATATAAAATATAACTTTATTGTAACGTTGTAACCTTTTAGTCTGGACTCCTTATGTTTTAGTCTCTATTACAGCGGATGAACGTCATCCTCCCAGAATGCATTACTCCATTAAATAGTAGTGACGTCCTTAGGTGAAAAATGTAATAAATTTTTTTTTAAAGTAATTAGGAGTTTTCATGTGTCACAAAAACAACAACTTCTAGTAGAATAGAGAAATAGTTACATATTAAGGCCAATATGTGCAGGACAAAAATATCACTGGTCCAAAAGAGCTAGGTCACTTACTGTAACACACTGACTCATATTAAACCCTTCAATCTTCTGGATGAGACGAGGAGGTTTGTGAGAAATACACAGACCCCAGTACCACTATACCCTTCTGACCCACTGGCTCCTTGTTGTTTGTTGTCAGGTGGTAGACGTTAGGCTGGTGTCCGTGTTCGACGCCAGGGAGCTGGAACTGGTGATCGCCGGCACTGCAGAGATCGACCTGGCAGACTGGAGGAGCAACACTGAGTACAGAGGAGGTACGTAAGATGAGGGCAGGAGAGAGGCGAGACCCCACAGCGAAGGAAAAATCAAGTATTTGGGTTTCTTTTTTTCTGGTCCCTTTCTATGGAACAGAGGTGCCCAAACTTTTTCTCTGAAAGGGCCAAATTTAAAATCTATCAGAGGGCTGTGGGCAAAATGCAATAATATTTTACATGAAATCCAAATAATTATTTAAGTAAAGTCCATTTATTTATGATACAGTTATTTATCCTTCCATTCTGTATAAAGAACATTACAGAACAGGCTGCGTTGGTAGTGGTGGTGGGGGGTCTGGGGGTCCTCCCCCAGAGAATTTTGAATAAAGTAGATGCCATTTCATGCATTTTGATGTATTTTATTACAGTAGATTAACATGAAACAAAACATGTAAACTCTGTTATTATTGAAATCTCTGACTGCAAAGCGTTCTTGATGAAACAGCTCTGCAGGTAAGAGGTGTTCACTTCTGGGCAAACTGAGGTCGCTGACTGGTCAGTTGCTGACTGGTCAGTCGCTAACGTGCCCACTGGATTGATTGACAGGTGGCGTGACTCGTGCAAAAAAAAAAAAAGATTGATTTGACTGGCCCGTTTGAGACTGTTGTCATTTATTCCATATGTATTCAACATTTATTTAATATTTTGGTGAATCTACGGTTTGAAAACTGTTTCCTTACAAAATCCTAATGATGGTTTCTTAATTTTTCAGAGATGCTGAGTTAAAATTTAGGGGTGCTCAAGAAGGGTGTGATGGGCACCTACATGAGGCTCAGCTTTGTTAAAGGAAATGTTATTCAGCAGCAAGAAACTGCTGAGAGACAGTATGAAGTCTGTCGAAATAAAATATAAATTCTAAAAAAGTTAAGTCTGGTCCTCTGGACCTCTTTTTTAGATTTTTCTACCTGGATTATTGAGCCTGCATCAGGATAAAATATAAATTATTAAAATTTAAATAAAATTAATGCACAATTTAGTCACTCCAGCTGTGTAGTGTCATTACAATAGTCACTGGGCCATCTAACATTAAACTTGGAATGACTGAATGTAAACACATTGATCCTTCAAAGAAAATTTTAATATAGTAATGAGGACAGCTTGGCGGGCCAACTTTGGCCTGCGGGCCCCACTTTGGGCACCGCTGCTTTAGAATGTGTCTGACAGATGTTGAGTTGTGGTAGCTAAAGTAAGAGCACCCTCTTTCAGTCCAGGTTTTACTCGTTGGGACTCAAATCTAATCATCTGGTGCTCTTCAGGTCTTGTACAACATATTACACAACCCTAATGCTCCTGATCCAGCAGCTTGTCGAACCCCGTTTAAGAAACAAGAACACAGAGCGGATTTCAGTCAGTCTCACATGGTTGTGGAGGACTTTTGGCCCACTCTTCTTTCCAATGTTGCTTCAGTTAACGGTTCAGCTCTCTGAAGGTCCAACAGAATTTCAGTCAGGCTGAGATTCTGGACTCTGACTTGGCCGTTGGTTCTGTTCATTTTGACCCGTTACATCTGTCTCCAGAACCCTTTGGTCTACAGAGGCATTCCTGGTCCACTCAGTGACTGACAGGAGCCCAAACCATCAGCCTCCACCACCATGTTGACAGCTGGGAGGAGCCTTTTCCTGCAGTGCATTCTGGGGAAACATCTGTCCTCTGGTCTGATTCTGGTCCAGAAGTCTTTTGCTTCCTTCAGATGAAACTTTCCAAACCTAAGTGGTGCTGCTATCTTGTTTTTAGAGAGAAGAGGTCATGACCCTTGACCTGCTGACTGAGGCCTGTAGAGTCACTGCACGGTCTGACCTTCATAATAATAATAATAATAATAAATTCAATTTATACCGCACTTTTCATTAATAAAAATCTCAAAGTGCTACAACAATAAAACAAGTGATAAAATCAAATAAAATCAATAATGGTATTAACTAAGATTAAAAACAGAATCATGTGGAGGCAGAATAGGCCTGCTTAAAAAAATAAAAAAATAAAGCAAGTGATAAAATCAAGTAAAATCAATAATACTATCAACCAAGATCAAAGATAAAATCATGCGGGGGCAGAATAGGCTTGCTTAAAAAGAAAAGTCTTTAAACCGCTTTTAAAGTCAACCAGTGACTGTGGAGCTCTCAGGCAGTCAGGGAGGGAGTTCCATAGGCGGGGGGCAGCCACACAGAATGCCCTGTCTCCCATGGTCCTTAATTTGGTTCGTGGAATGTGAAGTAGATTACTGTTCTGTGATCGTAGAGACCGGGTGGATGAATATGGTGCAAGAATGTCCTTTAGATAGTCAGGTGAAGTTCCATGTAAGCATTGATGTGTAATGAGAGCAGTTTTGTATTGAATTCTGTAGGTGACAGGAAGCCAATGGAGGTTATGGAGAATGGGTGTAATATGTTCAAATTTACGAGCTCTCAATAAAATCCTTGCTGCACTGTTTTGAATATATTGAAGTTTCTGAAGGTTTTTGCCAGGGATTCCAATAAACAGGGAGTTGCAGTAGTCGAGCCTGGAGGAGACAAAGGCATGGACGAGTTTCTCAGCATTGGAAAAAGTCAGAGAAGGGCGAAGTCTGGAGATGTTTCGAAGATTGAAGAAGCAAGTTTTAAACAGATGCTTAATGTGATTTTCACCCTTCAGGGTGAATCTGCTGTGAAGAGTTCAGGGTGTTTCTCTTCCGATATGTTTTTCAACAAGTAAAACTAAATACCAGTAGTCAAAGGTTGAGTGGTTGCATTTCATTCCTAGTTCATATTTAAATCTCCATGTCACAGGAAGAAACAACTGGAATCATTTTTCTTTACCATTTTGTCTTAAACTTGCAAAACAATACGATCTATTTAGGTTATTTATGAAGATAAAACATGGATTACCTCTTGAAACCGATCAGTTTTGGTTTATTTACTTGCCGTTTAGAAAATGAGGGCTCTTGAGTGGAAATAATTTATATAAAACAGTTAATTTTCCACCTGTTTGTTGTGTCAGCTCACTCTGAGCAGAGGCCAAGGCATTAAAACACTCCTGGAGGGTCGTTACGTTTGAAACGTTCAATAAAATTGACTGAGACGGTCCAAACGGCTCCGTCCATTAAAGATTCAACAGCAGAACCTGGTCACAAAATGCTGCAGAGAGGCAGGAGGAGGCCTTCGTTGTTATTCATCTTACTCATGCACCATCATCATGTCTCTAACCCTCAGGTTACCATGACAACCACATAGTGATCCGCTGGTTCTGGGCGGCCGTGGAGAGGTTCAACAACGAGCAGAGGCTGCGGCTGCTGCAGGTGAGTCCGAGCACCCCCCAGTGGAGGCCGGCTTGATGCTTCGAGTGAGGTTTCACTGCAGTCGGGTCGTTACAGAGCGTCAAAATGTTCTGATCCACTCTAGTTAGTTAAAGGAAAATAAAGGAAACAAAAACCTCTGGAGAAGTTGTCTAAATGTCAACAGATTTGTTTTGTCAATTAGGAAGTGATTTAACCCTCCTGCTGCCCTTGGGTCAAAATGGCCCATGAGGTCTTAGGGCAGGGCTTTTCAACAAAAGTGCTCAGGGGCCACAGTTTATGGAAGCCAACAGCTCTGGGGCCGGACATCCAGCAGTTAAAATCATTATGTAAATAAACCAAGCTTTACAATGATCTGTTTAAGTTTGTTTATTTTATTGCATTGAATCATAAATGCAACAAACAGAACCCAAACCTAGAACAAAATAAAAGTTTTTTATTTTATGAAGTGGGCAGAAGTCAGCTGCGGTGTAGTTTTGCTAATGCAGGTAGTCCCCGATTTACGAGCGCTCTGATCTACGAGGTTCCGGACTTACGAGCTGGCGAATTTATGGAAAAAACGCAAAAAATACTGAGTTTTTCTGTGTTTTTTCACCACAGTTCGTTAGCTAAACATGTGGACACACGTTTCCGATCATTTTTATGCACTCATAAGCAGTTTTTCGATGAAAAACGAGTGTTCGTAGTCGCGCTAGCAAAACCGTTCCAATTTACGAGCGAAATTCCGGACTTACGAGAACCGTGGCGGCCGTTCCAAATTACGAGATTTCCGGTTTACGAGCGCCTCGTTGTAACGGAACTCGCTCGTAAATCGGGGACTACCTGTGTTAGCTTGTAGCTTTGCTATTGTAGTTTTGCTTGGTTCGCATGTAGCTTTGCTAATGTTGGCTCATAATTTTGCTAATGTTATATTTATATGTTATATTTCACCCCTGCCACTTGGAATATTCTGCAGAATAATAATAAAGTTATCATCTCTTGTTACGTTGGGACAATTTAAATCAATTCTAGAATGAGAGATCACATCACTTTGCTCCTGTAACTGCCCTAATTATGTGATTTGTCCTGGATATGTATTTTGTGTATTTGGTTTAGAATTTTGGATTTGTTTTATGTTTTATGTTGCTGTCTTGGCCAGGTCACTCTTGGAAAAGAGATTTTTAATCTCAATGAGTTATTTTTCCTGGTTAAATAAAGGATACAGTACATGTTATCTTGTAGCTTTGCTATTGTTAGCTTGTAGCATTACTATTGTTAAGTTGTAGGCTTGCTAAGGTTAGCTTGTAGGGTTGGTATGGTTATAGCTTGTAGGTGTGCTGGAGTAGATGACTCTGTTATTACCACGCCAAAGTTTAGCTCATCATATTGTCACACGGACTGCGGAATTGTCATATTTTTGTTGGCATCATGTTAGCTGTGATGTTTTTTTTTAGGTTTTTTTGTTTCAACATTCGGTTTCCTGTTATGTAATCTGTTGCTGTGCCTGTGTGCTTGGTCTGTCTGTCCCTGTAAAGCACTTTGGTGTGTACTGTCACTGTTTAAAGTGCTTTATAAAAAAAGTGGTATGTATGATTATCTTGATCTGTGATGACTGTTGTGGACGTAAATTTATTTAAGCCCAAAAAAGTTAGCCATGATTCACGTTTAGTTTGACCGACTAAAAGTTTTGATGGATTCGTATTAGCTTTACAATTTTTGTCTTTCTTACAGCTTATTAACTGTGCCAACATCAAATTCTAGTTATTGTCTTTTTTTTTTTCATTAATATTCTGAAGTTCGAGATCACACACACAACATCATATAAATGAGATTAAAAGAGCAGATTAAAAGTTCAGCTGCATCTTATTTATTTTACTTTTCTTTTTTTTTTTACTTTAAAGACATGAATAGGACCCGTTGTGATATTTTCTCTTTCTGTTGTGGTTTGTCCGGCTGCAGTTTGTGACGGGCACCTCCAGTATTCCGTACGAGGGCTTTGCCTCGTTACGAGGCAGCAACGGACCCCGCAGGTTCTGTGTGGAGAAGTGGGGAAAAATCACCTCGTTACCCAGGTGAGACCTGACGGATGTACTCGACATCTATAAAACATTGTGCTCAGTTTAGCAAACATGTTTGCTCCTTTATATTTCTCATCTGCAGCAGGCCTCTAGACAAAGCTGGACTTTCCAAAGGTCCTAAGATATTTCATTACCGTATTTTCCTGACTATAGATCGCACCGGAATATAGGTCGTTTTGTCCAATTATTGCCAAAAAATTGGAAAAATCCATAAACGGGTCGCACCTTAATATAGATCGCACCTATGTCACGCCAACGTAACGCGTCATTCACCGCTGACGTGACGCGTCACCGCTGAGATAACCCGGAAATGTGGACGAGTGTTTAGCTCTGCTGCAAATGCCTGCCACAGGAGCAAGGCTTTTAAGAAGATTAACACGGTAAAAACAATTATTTGTTTGCTAAAAATTATAGCTGACATTATAGCACAAGGGTTCCTGAGCTTAACCGGTCCTTAATAAATTCACGAAATGGTCAAATCTGCTGGATTTAAATTGTTTCGGTTTGACGACTTCCAAACGGGCGCTGCGAAAATAAATTATAAATAAATTGAATTTTATCTCAAATGTCTCATACAGGTCAACAGTTTGTAAATGAAACCCATATAATTACACTCTGTAAGCTGAAAAAATATCCGCCGAGTGGTTTATTAGCTATTAACTAAAATATACACGGAAATAAAACGGAAGCTAACACGAGATGATTCTGTCTCTAAAAAATCGAATAAAAAAAATCTAATTTTATCTCAAATGTCTCATACATGTCAACAGTTTGTAAATGAAACCCATATAATTACACTCTGTAAGCTGAAAAAAAAATCCGCTGAGTGGTTTATGAGCTATTTATGTGCTAACAAACAGCTAACAAACAGGGCAAAAAGTAGTTACCTCCAGAGCAGGAGGCCGGGCAACGACAGAGTTTGTCCGAGCAGAGGAGGCTTTTTTCGGACACATGAGCTGGGATCGGTCTGTGGACTCTCTGGAAGTGTCCGCTATCGGACAAAAGTGGTACTGCACCATTTTTTGCCAAAATGAAAAACGGTCATATCTGAGCCAAAAATTTGTCTAAAAATATGGGAAAAAATCCATAAACAGGTCTCACCTCTCTATAGGTCGCAGGGCATGCAAATTAGGCAAAAAGCCACGACCTATAGTCCGAAAAATACGGTACTTGTTTGTTTTTTGTTTTTTTTAACTCATCATTTAAATTATTTCCACTGGGGGGTGCAAACCCACAACACTAAAAAGTGTTATAGTTCAAAGCCTACCGGTACATTGAATAAATATTTTTGCTTAATTTGATGTAGATTTTTTACAGTGTTTAAGTCAACACAGTTCTATATTTGTAGTACCGTATTTTTCGGACTATAGGTCGCATTGTCCAATTATTGTCAAAGAATTGGAAAAATCCATATACTGTATAGGTCGCACCTGAATATAGGTCGCACCTACGTCAAAATGTGGACCGTGTTTAGCTCTGCTGCAAATGTCTCTTCCACAGGAGCACACAGCAAGGCTTTTAAGAAGATTAACACTTAAAAACAATTAATTGTTTGATAAAAAATGATAGCAAATATGTGTCTGAGCTGAACTTTTCTTTAAATGAATAATTTTAGCAGGATAAACACCTAAAAATATACATTTGTTAGCTGACATTATTGTAAGAGTGTGTCTCAGTTTAATGTTTGTTAATAAATGGGCGGCTGTGGCACAGTGGTAATGGCATTGGCCCCCTGATCGGAAGGTTGGAGGTTCGAATCCCGCGTCCGCCCACCATGTGTCGTTGTGTCCCTGGGCAAGACACTTAACCCCGAGTTACTCCCGGTAGGTCTGGATGGCGCCTTGCAAGGCAGGCTACCACTACCGGTGTATGAATGTCTGAATGAATGGGTGGATGGTTGGTATTGTAAAGCGCTTTGGGACTCCTCACAGGGGGCTGGAAAGCACTATATAAATAAGCTCCATTTACCAATAAATGATTACAAATCAGCTTATTTTATAAAAAACCATATACTGTATAGGTCGCACCTGACTATATGTTTATGTTTGTTTATGTTTATTAAATTTGTTCATTTTTTTTACAAAAGAAATACAATACAAGACAATCCCATTAATGATACGTACACAATGTAAAAAAAAATGAAAGGTAGCAGAAAGAAGAATAAATCTTATTATATCTGCCCCTTTTTTCAAACAATCAGATTAAACAATAATAATCTTTCACCAGCAGTACAAAATGACTAACTCTTTCTAATTTTCTAATACTAATACATAACTAATAATTGATACAATACACATTATGCTAATTCATATATATTTTTTCAACAAATTCCTTTTGATCATTTTCTTAAATGTAAACAGTGACTTGGCATTTTTAACTACATTCTCCAAGCCATTCCATAATCTAATTCCCTGGATTGAGGTAGAACGTCCCTTCAAGCTAGTTCTGAATTGTGGTTTTACAAACATCTCTGTCCCCTTAAGATTATAACAACTTTGTCTTTTAACAAAATTCATTTGGATATTTAAAGGTAAATCGTTATTTTGAGCCCTATACATAATTGATAAAATATTATAATCAACCAAATCATGGAATTTCAATAATTTCAGTTGATAAAATAATGTACTGGATGGATGACAATAATGTTTTCTAGTGATAATTCTTACAGCTCTTTTCTGTAATACAAAAATAGGCTTTGTGATTGTTTTACACGCTTTCCCCCAAACATCAATACAATAGATTAAGTGTGGAACAATGATTGTGTTACATTCAACTCTGTGACTATAGGTCGCAGGCCATGAAAAAATGATAAAAAGCCACGACCTATAGTCCGGAAAATACGGTAAATGTCTTTCTGGTGTAATTCTGAGCCATAATGTTTTTTTTATTTATTTTTTTATAAAACTGGAGCAGAGTTGCTGTTTCATGTGATTTTTCTGTATTTTCACTTTCATCTTGAAGTTTGTGCAGCAAAATCTTTTACTAGATGTAAACTCTGTCAGAAAAACGGGTTATTGCTCATAAAGTCTGGTAGATTTTAAAAGAGTTTCAATAGAAACTCTATATCTTGAAACTCTGAATCTTCAAAATGATTCAGACCAAAATAAATTAAATCATTTTCCATGAAGGTAAAAATGTGTTGACGAGGCCTTTAAAGCAGCTGTACCAGCTCTGTCTGCAGAACCTGGATCTTGTATTTTGTGTCTCCACAGGGCTCACACCTGCTTCAACCGCCTGGACCTCCCACCCTACCCGTCCTTCTCCATGCTCTACGAGAAGCTGGTAACGGCCGTGGAAGAAACCAGCACGTTCGGTTTGGAGTAGCTCCACTCAGAGATCCGTCCGGACTCCTTAAGTTTCTCATTCAGGAGAAGATGAGATCTTCTAAAGACAACCGACCCTCTGTGGATAACTGCTGGAGTTTTTGAGCTTTTTCCATCACTCAGCGTTTTGATCTCACTCCGACTCTCTGCCTTTGTCTCCCACTTTAAGACTTAAAGAAGATGGAGAATCAGAAGAAATGTGCAGTTTTGTTTGTTGTCACACTAACCTGAGCCACTCGTGTGCTTTATCTCCACGGGCTCAGAGACAGCTGCTGAAAAACCTCCTTTACCCCCTCCCTGGACCTTAAAACTGTGTCCCACGTTTATAAACTACAACACTCACATCTGTCACTTTTTGCACAAATATGATATTTTCTTTATATTCACGCCCCGAGCCGCCGTTTCCCCGTCAGGTTTTCTATCAAAGCGGGACGATGGGACTTGTGTTTACTGTTTTATTCCTGAAAGAGATGGACCACCGCTCACAAAGCTGTCTACGTTCTACAACTCCTTTACCGCCCGCGTATCAAACACAACGTTTTTTTTTTGGTCACATGTGGAATTTTAATCCAGAGAAAGAGTTGAATGTAACAAATCTGAATGTACAGAGTTTCAACTTTACGACAGAAAATACAAACAAGGAAGCAGTCACAGCCCTGGTCAAACAAAGTGTTCTCTTTCAGTTTGTACACTTTACATGTAAGGACATAATAAATAAATAAATTATCTAGCTGTTAGACGGTTTTGAAATGAAGTAAACACAACAGCACGTAACATAGAATTACCAAAAAATTATACCAAAATGCAGAAAGTGTTTAAAAACTGGTTCCAGCTTCTGATCCGACGGCTTGGAGCTTTGCTGCGGTTTAAAACGTTTTGGTACCAGTGATCCATGGACTGATGGTTGTTGCCTCAGTGGTTGGGGACTCCTACACCACAACGCCCTCCACCACCGTGCTGACAGCTGGGAGGAGCTGTTTGCTGCTGTGCATTCTGGGTAAACACCTCCTCTTTGGTCTGGTTCTGGTTAGGGCTTTAACAGACTACTCGAGTAATCGACACCTCGATTACTTGGACCTCTATCAAGTTTTTTAATTTCACATCGAGTATTCGTAGTGACGTCATCACGTCCCAGTTACAGAACAGAAAATGAATCAACTTCCTGTTTGGAACACGTTGCGAACCGGTGTTGCACCATATTCTGTGACCACCATATAGTGACTGTAGGGGGTGGTGTTGCATGAACTGTTGCAGGTCACAGGATGTGGTGTAACACCGGGTCCAATGACCGAACCAGAACCAGCTTCCTCTGACCTTGTTTCACAAATAAAAGGCAAAAAATATGAATCTCTAAACCTATAAAAACCTATTAACATATTAATCTCTAAAACTAAACCTAATGCGCAGCACCACAGGCGGTGGTGCGGGGTGGTCAACCGCCCCACTGTTTTTAGTTTCGTTTTTGACGTGCCGCACATTTTTTTCACTTTTGCAGCTTAATAATAATAACTAACAGTTTTGGGTTTCCTGTGACTTATTTGCTGTAAGATAAATGGTAGGAGCCTAATATATGCTCCCAATGTTTTGTTGGTCTTTTTTTGTAAATAATAATTTATATATTTTTTTGCGGTTTTAATTAGTTAATTATTTTTTGCATCTTGAGATCCTATGACATCATCAACTACTCGAGCACTACTCGAGTATTATTATGTTAATGTCGAGTTTTAAAATTATGTACTCGTTCAACCCCTAATT
>JBBPBX010002526.1:20988-77872 GCA_038048925.1 Garcialebias charrua
GTTGTTAGAGTTTAGAAAAACGTGACATCCATCACATTTAAATCACACAATCCCGACAGAAACCCCAAAGTTTGTTCTTTTTTTCCCCGGGGCTGCATGCACGATTGCACCGACTGTGTACAGACGCCTGTTGGACCACAGAGGCTGGAGTTCCCCCCCGCTCCCCACACCTCCCAGTCTAATACTGCATGCAGGATCTGCTCGGTCAGCAGCTCCGTGAGCTGCACCTGACAGGACCTTCTAGGTGGTGTGTTGTGACGTAGCTCGATATTGCATGCCGAAATAGCGCAGCGCACCGTCCTTACTAGCTTTGTGCATGAGGATACAGCCGAGGGTGAGGGAGGCGGTACGGAGGCGTCACGTTGATCGTGGCGCCCGCTGGAAAGCCTGCGGCCTTACGCTCACCTGACACTGTCATATCTGAGTTCATCGAAGTGCTTTAAGACTGGAAACCGTGTCGCTGTGACAGTGGTGCGGTGGGTTTCTGAAATGTTGCACGTGTGCGTGTCTGCCCAACTTAGTAAGAGGTTGATGGTTCTTCACTCGCAGCGGAGCGATGAATCAATGAGGCTGAGCTCCGAGGAGCACATGGATTATGTTTCTGATTGTCTCTTATATAAATGTTCGTGTTCGTCTGTCTTGTTGTGTGTAAAAAAAATATATATTTTGCACCGAATGTACCAAAGGTTTGGGGCTTGCATCGTCAGCCGTTAGGTGTTGTCTCTGTTCCAGTCCAACCAGCTCATCCCACTCCTCAGATTCTTTCAGAACTTTGGTTTGTTTTCGCCGGCGACGCTTCTCGTTGACGTGTTTTTTGATCGGAGCTGCTCCTGCGGCGCAGAGGAACGGTGAAGACGCTGCTCGGCTGCACCTCTCGTCTCTTTCAGAACATCTCCGACCGTACCCCGACTCCACTTTTCAGAGTTCCACTCTATGCAAAGCCCCTGTGTCTCCATTTCACTCCCATGATTGTAATAAAAGAGAACAAATGGAACGTTTTCATAAACACGTGCTCTTATTTCCCTGGCAGGAACGATTTTTAACCAGTTTTGAAAATGCATTTCTACTTGATAGATCCATGCCACAACTCAGGGGTCACCAACCTTTTCGAAACTGAGAGCTACTTCGTGGGTACGGAGTCATACAAAGGGCACCAGTTCGGAGTCATACAAAGGGCACCAGTTTGATAAACCCTTCGGAAATAACAAAGCATAAATTGAAAAAAAATTATAATAAACATATTTTTAAGAATATGCTGGTGAAGATTCTCAGTCGTCCAGGACATGATAAAATCAGAACAAGCGCTCGGTTCAGAACAAGCGCTCAGTTGTCCAGTTGTTTTTGTATTGAGCGCTTGTTCTGATATTTTTAAGAACATATTTTTAAGATAGACATTTTAAAATATATATAAATACAAAAAAAGAATAACAACTGAATAAAATGAAAAGTTAAATGCAGCTTAGTAGTGAGTTGTGCTAATTTTAGAACAGGTCCGCAGGGACCTCAAATGGTCCTTGAGGGTGCCCGCGGGCACCGTGTTGGTGACCCCTGATCTAAATGATGTCCCAGTCAACATTTTTACGACGAGTCCTTTCAAGTAAAGCCGATACAGTCTCAATCAAATGTTTTTGTTTGTCCAGCGCAGGTTTGCAGATTCCAAACCATAAGTAGATTAAAGTTAGCCCTGTCACTATGACAAATTTTGCTGGGCGATTAATTGTCTCAGAAATTATTGCGATAAACGATAATATTGTTTGAAGTTTGATAATAGTTTTTTTTGTTTGTTTTTGTTTCTTCTTTCGGCTTCGCCCTTCGTCAGGGGTCGCCACAGCGAACTAGCCGCACGAAGACTTGGCCATTTTTTTTTTTACGCCGGATGCCCTTCCTGACACAACAACAGACCACCGAACTACCACAGCCCTCTGTGTGGAGCAGAGCTGCTATCTAGGGTTCCCGGGGGAGCAGATGGTGTGGGTTAATGGCCTTGCTCAAGGGCCGAGTGGGGCAGATGAGGGTGGAGACAGGTGTGACTGCTTCACTTATCCCACCCACATTTTTGATATTGTTGGTACTGGGGCTTGAACCAGCGATCTTCCGATCACAAGCTCATCTTCTTAACCTCTGCTCCACCACTCCGTAATTGTCAAATTTAAGAATAAATTATGATTTTATTTTGAGTGTAGTACCTTTTTTTTACCACTGGATGGCAGTATACAACCGTTTGAACCTAAGGATGGATAGTGAGGGAGCGAGCAGTGTCTCTTTAAGAAAAATGGGTGGGAGGCCCCTTGACGCGACATCGGTTGTCCTTTTTGGGGGGGTTCTCAAAATGGCGGACGCTTGGTGTGGTTTGAGGACGGTTAAAATGTATTTTAAAAGAGGGATCAGTGAAGAGCAGCAGAGTTGAGCCTTTTGTCAGTGTCTTCAGTAGAAAGAGAGACACGAAGAAATAATAAAGGCAATAAATGAAAATAGAAGTTGATAATTTTCAAGTGACTGATTATTGTTTATTGAGACAGGCCTAATTAAAGTAATTAAAGATCAACACGTTAAGTGTTTGACTCCTCAGTAGATTTGCACTGTAGTGAAGAAACCCTGTGTTCAACAAAAAATAAATAAACCGGAGATGGCAAACTTTTATATACTGGTCCACTTGCTGTCAACTTTACACCTACTGTCCTGTAACCCACTACAGTATGTAGTCAGGAAATCCACTGGTGTCTGGTGCTCCATTCGAATCCTGTGATCCATTAGTGTCAGGAAATCCACTGGTGTCTGGTGGTCTATTGGGATCCTGTGATCCATTAGTGTCAGGAAATCCACTGGTGTCTGGTGGTTCATTGGGGTCCTGTGATCCACTAGTGTAAGGAAATCCCTGGTGTCTGTTGCTCCATTGGGGTCCTGTAATCCACTGGTGTCTGGTGGTCCATTGGGATCCTGACACCTGTGATCCACTAGTGTCAGGAAATCCACCGGTCTGTTGCTCCATTGGGGTCATGTAATCCACTGGTGTCTGGTGATCCATTGGGGTCCTGTGATCCACTAGTGTCAAGAAATACATTGATGTATGTGGTTCATTGGAGTCATGTCATTGGGCAGCACGGTGGCACAACTGGTAGAGCTGCTGCCTCTCAGCGAGAAGGTTGCCGGTTCAAATCCCGGTCCGGGGGCCTTTCTGGGTGGAGTTTGCATGTTCTCCCCGTGCATGCGTGGGTTTCCTCCGGGTACTCCGGTTTCCTCCCACAGACCAAAAAACATGCATGTTAGGCTGATTGGTGACTCTAAATTGACCCTAGGTGTGAGTGAGAGAGTGGATGGTTGTTTGGTGTGAGTGAGACAGGTCCCTCTTGTAAATGAGTCCCCGTGACTCAACGAGGCTAGCCTGTATAAATAAAGGTTGAATGAATGAATGAATTGAATGAATGTGATCCACTGGTGTCTGGTGGTTCATCGGGGTCCTGTGATCCACTAGTGTCAGGAAAGCCACTAGTGTCAGGCAATCCACTGGTGTTTGGTGGTCCATTGGGATCCTGTGATTCATTAGTGTCAAGAAATCCACTGGTGTCTGGTGGTCCATTGGGATCCTGGGATCCATTAGTGTCAGGAAATCCACTGGTGTCTGGTGGTCCATTGGGATCCTGTGATAAGATAGGATAGATAAGATGCCTTTATTAATCCCACAGTGGGGAAATTTACATTGGCAAATTTACATTGATCCACCACTGTCAGGAAATCCCTGGTGTCAGGAAGTTCACTGGTGTCTGTTGCTCCATTGGGGTCCTCCAATGGTGTCTGTTGGTCCATTGGGATCCTGTGATCCACTAGTGTCAGGAAATCCACTGGTGTCTGATGGTCCATTGGGATCCTGTGATCCATTCGTGTCAGGAAATCCACTGGTGTCTAGTTGTCCATTAGGGTCCTATGATCCATTACTGTCAGGAATTCCCTGGTGTCAGGAAGTCCACTGGTGTCTGTTGCTCCATTGGGGTCCTGTAATCCACTGGTGTTTGGTGGTCCATTGGGATCCTGTGATCCACTAGTGTCAGGAAATCCACTTGCGTCTGGTGGAACAATTGGGTCCTGTGACCCACAGGTGTCTGGTGATCCATTGGCATCCTGTGACCCACAGGTGTCTGGTGGACCATTGGGGTCCTGTGACCCACTGGTGCCTGGCAGCCCACTTGGATTCCACCAACTCACTGGTGTCCCATGGCCTACTGGTTTTGGGAGGCCCTTTGCTTAGTACTGATGTAAAACTGTGAACAGAGGTCAAGGACAAAGATTAGGGCAGTGTGGGTCAGCTCCTCTGACACTGAACAATAAAAAAATATATTGATTTGTCCAATCCAGTACTTGCAGTCAGACTGGGACCTCTACGTATTTAAACAAGTCCAAATAAGTGAACAATTGGAAATAAAATGTATTTTCAAACTATTTATATTTATTCTATAACCTTAAAATCACAGATGTAAAGACAAGTACCCAAAAAATTATTTATCGACTCACAAAAACCTTTCAGCACATTCAAGTGAAACTACTGGTTTTGGGAGCTCCTTTGCTTAAATATATAATAATATAAATGGAAATCAGTAAGACTGACAGTTAAAAAAGGCCTCCAATTAAAAAGTGAATCAACCTATAAATATGTTGTTTTAAGAGGTGAATGTGTGGTCTGAGCTGTTTAGGGTTTGAATCTGCTTGACCTGCCTGGATCATACACGATACCTGGAGGTTATGCACCATAACCAATGTTCCCTGAAGAAGAGGAACAAGGTGCAACATAAACGTATGGGAATTGCGCCCCCGTGCGTTCACCTGTGAAGACTCTTTCAACACGCCTGTCAAGGCCAATGAGATTGCTGCATGAGCAGGAGGCTCCTCCCTCCAGCTATAAAACAGGCAGCGTGTCTCATTTCCGTCATCTGCAAGCACTTCGCCGAGCTTTTGCTAAAAGCATTGAAGGGACGACTTGTGTTGCACCTTGTTCCCCTCCTTCAGGGAACATTGGTGTAAAGGATTTTTTTTTTTTTGGGGGGGGGGGGCAGTATTAAGCTGACCTCTTTATCCTTAATTACTTATTCCGATTGAATAGTAATTTCACGGATTCTTTTCTTTTTCAGTTTACCCAATATTTCTGTGATCTTTATGATGGATAAATAAATAAAGCCATTAAGTGACAGAGACGTTAACTTAGTTTGGTATGTCAAAGACACTACCATTTATTTAAAATAAATCAACTAAATTAACACCATTACACTTGATTGACATGATTTCACTTTCTTGCAATTTAATACGTCAGCACATTTAAATTGTAACAACAGACATAAATACAGGATGTCATTATACTTAGTCTGTGGCTCTTTAGCTTAAATATAGTTACCAGATAGATTGAGAGGGATAAGGAAATAGGAGGAGAGATGGAGAGATGGTTTAAAGGAAATTGTCTTGAGCATGTTACCAGAAGTGACACTTCCCATCAGATTTCTGCTGAAATCCAGGTACGTTTGTAAACAGCTCTTTACCTTTTGACGACTAGTCTGATAAAGAGATGGCACCAGCCTTTCAGGCATACAGAATCGTTGCAGGTCCAGCACGTCCGAACCGGTTCTCGTTTACGTTTCAACGTCTCCTGGGATCCACGTCGATCATCAGAAAATGTTGTCAGCTCCTGGTTGACTTAAGATAACACAGCTTGAAGAGAAAGTTAACATCTCTCCTTCCTCACAGGAACTAACTGTTTCAGGAAAACTTAGAACCCTTAGTAGAAGATCTGAGATGAGAGAGACTTGTCTCTTCCCCATTGGTCCAAAAAGAACCAGTCGAGCAGTTCCTTGTCGTTATCACGATTCAAGGTGAAATTCAGAGCAGAGTGAAAATGTTTAGGAAAAGTAGAGAGTACTGCAGTCATTCTCATAAAAACAACGGATTAACTGTCTTCTGCCTTTCTAAACAAAGCGACTGGGTCTCTCTGACCCGAGTCTTCAACTTTCACACAACAGTGGACACAGTGATGTGCAGAAGTGACACAGTTTCACTTTACAGAATAACACAGCTTATAGCATATGTGACCATGAAAATGACAAAATGTTATTCTTTTGATTACATTAGAATAAAATTAAAGAAGCCAATAGTCTCTTTTGGTGACTATGTTCTCAAATTACAACTAGTGGAATAATTTGTAATAAATGTCTTGTTTTACTGAGAGGTCAGTAAAGGTCATCACTGGACAGTTCAAAAACCTTAGTTTGACCCTGGGTAGGTCCACTACATCTCCCCCCTTTTGGAAGCCATCGCCAGTCCTTGGGGATGGGGTCCAACACGAAAGGAAACCTTGAACTGTCTCTGATCTTGAAGTAATCCAGCAAGTGGAAAAGAAAAATCAAAAATTATAATCCCATAAAGTTTTTGGAACTTCCATACTGTTCGGAGGTAATCCCATTGCGAAAAGCTTTTAATCCCTTGGAAAACTGAGTCTGTTAACTCTTGGAAAACAAAGTCTGTGATCCCTGGAAAACAAAGTCTTATAATCCACAGCGGTAATTCCATAGCAGTTAGAGTTGGTGATTTCATCAGCAACAATTGTTTTTATAATCAGCATGTAGAGGGGATCCCTCGATTGACGCAGAGGAGGCGACCCTTGGATGAAGGTTGAAGACCAAGCGTTGGAGCTGCAGGTCCCCACATCGAAGGTTGTTGGCTGGTTGGCTTCCAGTCAGTGCCACTCTGGTTCTATGTGTCATGCAATTATGTGGTTTTTAGGTGGGCTTATGATTGGGATTTTACATTAGGCCCTACCTATATGCACCTGGTGTGTAAGCTATCATGATTTAGATCAGCTACAATTACCAATTAAGGGGTGGATCAATTCTGTAAATTAGATATAGGGATCTATACCTATAGAATTTTGGAGGGCTTCTGTAACGAAGGCCTCTTCTTCCAAACTATTCCTCCATTCATTACTTAGTTTAGGTTAACTAAAATAGAAAAATGAAATATAGTTTGGTCTAAATGTCTGTTGTCTTTTAGACGAACGACGTACCATACCATACCATACCATATCATTTTATTTATAAAGCACTTTAAACAGGAACAAGTCCACACCAAAGTGCTGGACAAACAAACACGCAACAGGCAACACAGACAATGAAGTACAACACGAAAAACATAAAAAAACATTGCAGATCATAAATCAAACGATCCAATACAAATCAGCTGGCATTGAAAGCGATGGAGTAGTAGTGAGTTTTTAACCGGGATTTGAAAACCGAGAGGGAGGGGGCCTGTTTGATGAGCAGCGGTAACTCGTTCCAGAGTCTTGGGCCTGCTACAGAGAACGCCCTGTCACCCCTGCGCTTAAGGCGAGTTTCTGGAACTATTAAGAGTACCTGATCCTCTGACCTCAAAGCACGTGGAGGGACATATGGGTGTATCAGATCCGAGAGATAGGCGGGGGCGAGACTGTTCAGCGATTTGTAGACATACATGAGAATTTTGAATTGGATTCGAAGATGAACCGGTAGCCAGTGAAGGGAGGCCAAGACTGGTGTAATGTGCTCTCTTTTGCGTGTGCTGGTTAAAAATCGGGCAGCTGCGTTCTGAACCAGTTGTAATCGTGCAATGGTGGCTTGACTGACGCCAAACAGAAGTGAATTGCAGTAATCAAGCCTAGATGTAATGAATGCGTGAATCACTGTCTCCAGGTTGTTTTTGGATAATATGGGCTTCAGCTTAGACAGACGCCTCAGCTGGAAAAAACAGGATTTGACGATCATGTTTACATGACTGTTGAGTTTCATGGCAGGACGTAGGATTTGGTATTCCTAATAAATTTTGAAGTCTATGGCGAGACTCATCAAAATGAATAGATAATCTAGAATAGAAACGATCGAATCGGTTCAATTTAGAAATTGTGAGACCAGTGTAGTTTATGGTACCTTGAGTAGCTTTAAACTACATTGACTCTTCAACGATTGAGATTTAACAAAACGAACTGTATGTTGGCATAGTTAAATCCATATCATTCATTAACCAATGTTAATACAAAACCTTTTTGGCTGGGAGTGTTCAGAACCAAACAATATCTCAACTAATGACAACAGTAATGACTAAACAACAAGGAAACAACGTTTCACTGCTTCGACACACTCTTGTCGTCAGATTCCAAAGTGCAACACACAAGAAAAACAGGTCTCAACTTTATGACTGAGGTCAAATTAAATCTTGTGGATTTAAACGGTTGTTAAGGTTAGTTTTTGTTGTGGGTATTAGACTTAGCGTTTCTAAGTTCAAGTTGGACAATGCGACTTATAGGGATGAAAATACGGTAGTTTAAACCTGATTGGTTTATTTACTAACTTGTGTTTGGGCGACCTTATTATCCCATGAAGTCAGTGAGTTTGTGAGATCTTTGTCTTTTGTGGATTCATTGAACGCCTTGTAAGGTTTGATCTGATTTCGATGTACCCATTTAGCAATTGGCTCTTTGCGGCCTTTGCTGATTTTGATTTCGTAGACGACTGAGGACACTTTGTCTGTTATCAGATGAGGTCCAGTCCACCTGGGCATTAGTTTGCGGGCGAGAGTTCCGGTCCCGGACTCTCCTTTCCCGGTTGCTGGGGCGAACGTATAGTACCAGACTCTGTCTCCCACTTGGAGTTCATTGTGAGAGGCCTTCTGGTCGTAGTACGCCTTGCGTCCTTCAGCGGATTTTTCCAGGTTTTTCTGGGCGAAAGCAAAAGTGTTTCTGAGGTGTACATTCAAATCTTTCATGTATTGTTGTGTAGTGTAGGCTGTCGCCATGGCGGCGTCGCCTGGTTGGTACAACAGGTGTAGAGGGAGAGTCATTTGTCGACCGGTCATCATCTCGAAGGGAGAGATGCCAGTTGATGTGTGTGGAGTGGCTCTTATGGCCATGAGGACCAGAGGGAGTTTCACGTCCCAGTCCTTGTGGTTTGCAGCCACGTATTTCTTCAAAATACTCACCACAGTTCTGTTTGCTCTCTCTACTTGGCCTGAAGCCTGTGGGTGGTAGCCGACATGAAAGTTGGCCTTGACGCCTAGCGTCTTCCACAGTTCTTTCATCACTTCACCTGTGAAGTGTGTACCTTGGTCTGAGTTCACCCTAAGGGGAAGTCCAAACCTTGAGAATATATGATTCATTAACAACATAGCAGTGGTTTGTGCTGTGTCGTTAGGAGCTGGTAGGCATTCTACCCATTTGGTAAATGCACAGGTTACCGTGAGAAAATATTTATTTCCTCTAGAGCTCTTAGTGAGTGGTCCAACCCAGTCGATCTGGAGGTCAGACCATGGGAATGCAATGCCTCTGCTTTGCAGTGGTGCTCTGTGAAGTGGTCTGGTTGGCTGAAACTGGCCACAGACCACGCACCCTTCAATGTAGTCCTTGACATCCTTTTTCATTCCAGGCCAATAGGCAATTTGTTTTAATGCCGTCAGCGTGGCTTTATCTCCTTTGTGTCCTGCGGACGGGAGATCATGGGCATGAACTAACATCACCCCCCTTTGGTCATGGGGAACCACGAACACAGGTGAGGACGTTGGTCCATGAGCGAAAGTTAAGATGCCCTTGATTAGTTTTAGCTGTTTGCGCAGCTGATAGAGGACCTTAAGGTCTGGATCGGAATCCAGGTCGTCTTTAGACGGAGTGTTTTTGTCTGGATCAGTCAGGTACAGTATCATGGAGTTGATAGCAGGATCCGACTTCTGTAGTTGGATGATGTCTGGGTCAGTCAGTGCGGGTCGTACAGAGACTGCGTTGTCAGCAGGTCTGGCTGTGGCCTGTGCACGTGTGACTGCCATAACCTCAACAGTAGGTTGTGTTGGCAGAGTCTTGATTAACCAGGAGGGGTCGAAGGACCATAGCTGACCTTCGTCGGCTCCTTCCTTGGCTAAAGAATCTGCAATGTCATTGTAGTGCTTGTCATCGCCTGGGACTCTTGAATGTCCTGGAACTTTCTTCCAGTAGATCTGTAAGTCGTGTGATGTCACCAAGTGATCACACGCTATGAAAAGCTCTTTGTGTTTGACCACTTTTCTGTCGCTTGTTAGGAAACCGTTCTGTTTCCACACAGCGAGGTGACAAGCGAAACTCAAACGAGCATAGTTAGAGTCAGTGCAGATGACTAGCGTCTTGATGGAGCGTTCTACTACCATCTGGAGAGCTATTAGGATTCCTGCAATCTCAGCGTACTGAGAAGTCTGAGAGCCTAATTTGTAGCTGAAAGTTATCTGCTCTTGGTCTTGGAGGAGGACCCCTCCAACACCTGCTCTGCAGATTTTGTCGCGGAGGAATGAAGATCCATCCACGTACAATGTTGTCATATCTTTGCAGATATTGTCATCAAAGAAGTGGTGATTCGGGTCTTCAGTTACTGGGGGTTTTACCTCAACCGGCGGCTGGGTGGCTGGTACATCTTGTGTACACTTTTGGCAGATTGCCAAGTCCGTCCCCAGATGTGACTTCTTGTTTTGACCATAACGTATGTCTAGGTTAAAACTTTGAAGCGCCATGAGCCACGTTGCAACACGTGAGTTTGTTACCACACCATCTCTGATGCGTTCACTGTTAAGAAAAGTCACTGGCTGGTGTTGTGTTTCCACAATGATTTTCTGTCCACCAATGTAGCTGGAGAAATGTTTTACTGCCCACACTGTGGTCAGTAGAGCTTTCTCACAGTCTGAGAATCTCAACTCGGGGCCTGCCATCGTCTTGCTGGCGTAGGCCACCACACGCTTGTCTCTGTCGTGTATCTGGTACAGACCTGCACTTATACCAGCTCCCAAAACAACGGTTAATCATTTATTATTTTAAATCCGTAACGAAATTTTTTTTTTTAACATCAGCTAATGATAAATAAAATGACATTATAAAGATGTCTGACCATGTCTTTATGTTAATATATTTTGATCTTAGTCCACACTTTGGGTCAGAATAGTTTTTTTTTTTTTCCCCTTTTATTTATTTATTTATTTATATATTTTTTAAATTAATGAGCGGCACTTAGCTTGTAGAAGTGGATGCGTGTCCGTCCTCATAACGAAATCCGCTGAGTTTTTCCCGTGCTCTCTCTCTGTGCTTGTCGGAGCCCGGCTGCTTGGCCCCTGCCACCTTCCATGATAGTCCATCCAGCTTCTCCATCAGCGTCTCTGCTGCAGAGTCCTCGCTGCTGCTGCTTTCTGGAGCGAGACCTCTCTTCTGTAGATCCTTCATGGCATCCGCCGCGTTGTTGTACGTGATCGGGCCGTCATCAAAAAACACACGGAGTTTAGTTGTTGACGAGTTTCTGAAGCGGATACCTTTTTCCTTCAGAAGTTTTCTGACAGGTGCGTAAGCTTTCCTCTTCTTCTGGGTTTCTGTCGGGTAGTCCTGGTCGAAGTAAATCCGCTTCTGGTTGAAATAAATTTCTTTTTTCTTCCAAGCTGCTCGAAGCACCAATTCTCTGGTTCTGAAAGCCAAAAATGAAATCAGCACAGAGCGGGGGTTTGCGCTCTGCGGTGGTTTAGGGCCCAAAGCCCGGTGGCAGCTTTGAATGTCTAAATCAAAGTCCTGGAGTGACAGCTCGGCCTTGATGAAGTCAACCATGAACTCCAGCAGGTTGTCTCCCTCTGTGTCTTCTGGAATCCCGTACACACGGATGTTGTTCCTGCGTGCGCGTGCTTCTAAATCTGTCAGTTTGGCTTGCAGTTTATCTTGATTAATTAAAGTTTGACACAGCACCTCTTTCGCAGCGGCGGCCCACTCCTCCACTTCTGATACACGTTGTAGAGACTCCTCCGCTTTTTCTTTATTCTCTTTCACATCCGAGGTTATTTCGTTAAATTTTTTATTAATCTCCTCCTGGAAACTTTTAAAGTCTCTCTTCATTTCGGCGGATAATTCATCCTGAAAGCGGTTCAGCTCCTCCTTCACATCAGCGCGGATGGCTATCACCTCTTTGTGAAAAGCTCCGATGCTGGCTTGAAGTTTCTCCATAATTAGGTGTGGCTCCGGGGCGTCTTCTTCGACTGATGGGCGTTCCAAAGACGTTCATCATCCTACGTCACAGATGGTGCATTCGCGTGTAGTCGGATATTCCAAGAAGAAACACTGATTTTAATTTTAATCTCAGTTTGAAAGGAATTTTCATTAATTTATCATTTTGCTTGCAAAAACGAACATAACGAACATTTCATGAAAAGAAGTAAGATGATGTCACAGACACTTTAATTTGTTAATTAATTTTAGTTGGGATGCGGGTGTTTCACGGTATAAATAGGTGGGTCTTGGGCAGCTTATTATGCACGTGGGTGGTCATAAGGTTTTTTACCAGTCACTTCAGTAGTCGGTCAGTCTATCAGCCAGAGATCAGGTGCAGGAATCAGAGCAGGAGAAGTTTACCTGTAGAGCCTGTAACCTTTTGCCTGATTGATGGAATAAAACAACAAAAATCAACGTTCCTCTTTCCTTTTTTGAACTTTGATTACTTTTTTGGGCTGCGTAAACCAGAATCCACGGTGCATCAGTCCAGAAGACAAATAGGCATTACATCAAGTAAAAAACCTCGACTTTGGATTATAAATCAACGAGTTCAGACACTGAGGCCGCGCCCACCAACAACACTCACGTCTTTCTTCAACGACATGAGTATATACTATGATTGCTAATGCTGTAAAGGAAAATGGCCAAACAAGAGGAGTTTGATGATAATGATCAACATTACAGTACAAGTCGGTCATCTTGAAAAATATTCAAAGACTGAGCTAAAGCGCTGCACCTTTACGCACCGCCAGTGGGTCTAAAAATAAACAGGAAGTAAAAGACGACAAAACCACAGGCAGTTTAAAGTATTTTTGCCTAAATGTCTGATATATCGAAAGCACATTTGTTTTTGTTCTGTTTAATGAACTTCTTCTCTTTTCGGCTGCTCTCTTCTTCAGGGGTCGCCACAGCGAACTAACTCGCTCAAAGACTTGACAGTGTCCTTCCTGACACCACAGACCACTGAGCTACCACAGCGCTCTGTGTTGAGTAGAGAGCTGCATCTAGGGTGCCCGGGGGAGTTAAGAGCCTTGCTCAAGGGCCCAGAGTTGTGCAAATGATGGTGGAGGCAGGTGTGGGTGCTTCACCTTTCCCAATTACATTTTGATGATATTGATTTGAGGAGTTGAACCAGCGACCTTCCGATCACAGGCTCACCTACTGTAACCTCTGTGCCACCACTCCGACGATGTAAAACCGAAAACTGCGTAACTTGGCTTTTCAAAATAAATTATTATTATTGTTTTTATTTTTTTATGGGAGATGCGCCGTAACCACGAAACTTCGTGACTCCAGACCATCGTAACCCGAGGACTACCTGAAGAGTGTGGTGCTTTGCTGAGACTGCCGTATATAGTGTGCAAAAGTGCACTTCTACACAAACAAAGTACCGTATTTTCCGGCCGTTAAGTCGCTCCGCCCCATAAGTTGCTTTTGTCCAATATGTCCAATAAATTGGAAAAATCCATAAATATGTCGCTTCGCCCCATAAGTCGCATCTATTATGCGTTACCGCTGACACGTCGCGTATGTTACGCGTCACTGTGGACAACCTGGAAATGTGGGCCGTGTTTTGCCCAAAATGGATTGGCTGCGAATGGCGGCCACATGAGCGTGCGCGGAAGGACTTTAACAAGATTAACACGGTAAAATGAGGACCGCGTGACGAAACGCGGTCACGTTTAAAACACGCCTAAAAAATCCTGAAATAGAAATATGTTTATACACAGTTTGCTCTATAACTCCAAAATTAATTGAGCTACAATTTTGAGACTTTTTACTCATTTACAAGATTACAATTATCACATTTATAATGTTTATTTAAGAAAATATTGAAATTCACTTTACACGGTCTTTAAGGATAAAGAGGTCAGCTTAATACTGACCCCTGTTAAAATCCTTTACTTACATCTGGGTGGCACTATATGTGTTTAAAGAGTCAGAGTCAGAGAGTCTTTATTGTCATTTGCACCGCATGTGGTACATGTGATGAAAACGAGATTATGTACACGAGGTCCCAGTTACATCCAACAACAAATGAAAGAGAAAAACAGTAATAACATCTAGAATTAACTAAGAAAAACATCAACTAGTAATACACTAAGCCTAATATAGTGGGAATAAACAGCAGCACGAACATGAGTTTGTATGAGCAGATGGTCACAGATGAACACAGCAACAAGAAAACAGATCAGCATCAGCATGATGTGATATTTTGCAGTGTTTATTTTTTATTTTATTTTTATTTATTCATGAGTCTAACAGCCTCAGGGTAGAAGCTGTTCCTCAGTCTAGTGGTTCTACACTTGATGCTCCTCAACCTCCGTCCTGAGGGGAGTGGGGCAAAGAGTGAGTGTGCTGGGTGAGTGAGGTCTTTCATGATGCAGGTGGCTCTTTTCCTGCATCTGGAGGTGTAAATGTCTGTGATTGTGGGGAGACTGACTCCAACAGACTTCTGTGCAGCCTTCACCACTCTCTGCAGAGCTTTCCTCTCTTCAACTGTGCAGCCTCCATGCCACATTAAAGACACTATATATGGTCTCCCTCATGTTTGCTTCACATCTCTAACCTTCTGTCAGGTGTAGGTCCGGTCTATCTCTAACCTTCTGTCGGTGTTGGTCTGGTCTATCTCTAACCTTCTGTCTGGTGTTGGTCCGGTCTATCTCTAACCTTCTGTCGGTGTTGGTCCGGTCTATCTCTAACCTTCTGTCGGTGTTGGTCCGGTCTATCTCTAACCTTCTGTCGGTGTTGGTCCGGTCTATCTCTAACCTTCTGTCGGTGTTGGTCCGGTCTATCTCTAACCTTCTGTCGGTGTTGGTCCGGTCTATCTCTAACCTTCTGTCGGTGTTGGTCCGGTCTATCTCTAACCTTCTGTCGGTGTTGGTCCAGTCTATCTCTAACCTTCTGTCGGTGTTGGTCCGGTCTATCTCTAACCTTCTGTCGGTGTTGGTCCGGTCTATCTCTAACCTTCTGTCGGTGTTGGTCCGGTCTATCTCTAACCTTCTGTCGGTGTTGGTCCGGTCTATCTCTAACCTTCTGTCGGTGTTGGTCCGGTCTATCTCTAACCTTCTGTCGGTGTTGGTCCGGTCTATCTCTAACCTTCTGTCGGTGTTGGTCCGGTCTATCTCTAACCTTCTGTCGGTGTTGGTCCGGTCTATCTCTAACCTTCTGTCGGTGTTGGTCCGGTCTATCTCTAACCTTCTGTCGGTGTTGGTCCGGTCTATCTCTAACCTTCTGTCGGTGTTGGTCCGGTCTATCTCTAACCTTCTGTCGGTGTTGGTCCGGTCTATCTCTAACCTTCTGTCGGTGTTGGTCCGGTCTATCTCTAACCTTCTGTCGGTGTTGGTCCGGTCTATCTCTAACCTTCTGTCGGTGTTGGTCCAGTCTATCTCTAACCTTCTGTCGGTGTTGGTCCGGTCTATCTCTAACCTTCTGTCGGTGTTGGTCCAGTCTATCTCTAACCTTCTGTCTGGTGTTGGTCCAGTCTATCTCTAACCTTCTGTCAGGTGTTGGTCCGGTCTATCTCTAACCTTCTGTCAGGTGTTGGTCCGGTCTATCTCTAACCTTCTGTCGGTGTTGGTCCGGTCTATCTCTAACCTTCTGTCGGTGTTGGTCCGGTCTATCTCTAACCTTCTGTCGGTGTTGGTCCAGTCTATCTCTAACTTTCTGTCTGGTGTTGGTCCGGTCCACAGTCAAACACCTGACAGTGTCTGTAGTTCACCACTGTTGTTTTATGGTTCTGCAAAGACCTGTGTGCCGTTTTTGTTTGAATTTGCAACAGTTTCTGTAAAATGTTTAATGCTTAATAATCAAAGAGAGGCAGGGGAAATGGCAGCCGTGTAAAGAACTGAGACAAAATGAACAATCATTACTCCTTTGTTGAATAAACTACTTGAATGTGAATTATGAGCCCAATATCATTTTTAGACAAACCAAAGCATAAAATAAAGAAAAACAAAACACATTATCACACCTGTGATGAACTGCACGAGGAGGAGAGAGGTGTCCTACAGTCGTTCAGCGGCTCACAGGCTTTAGTTCGGCACTTTTCGATCACCTAATTCAGAAGACATAAAATAAATACTTAATGAAACAGCTCATCGTTGTTGTACGAAGCAGATAAACTGTAGCTACACTGTGGTGCAGTTTGTGATGAGTCCAATCAGTTGGTAAGCACAAACTCACAAAAACTTGTTTTAATTGTATTAGCGTTAGTAATTCTTTCTGTGGCGCTCTCGTCCTGATATCTGTCTGATGCACCGAAGATACAGAGGCTTTAGGTGTTTAAATCATCTGTTCTTATTCCACACAATAATAAAGACATGGCTGGTAAAAAAAAAAAAAAAAACTTCTTCAAATATACAGGTAGTCCCCGATTTACGAGCGCTCTGATCTACGAGGTTCCAGACTTACGAGCTGGCGAATTTTTGGAAAAAACGCAAAAAATACTGAGTTTTCATGTGTTTTTTCACCACAGTTCGTTAGCTAAACATGTGGACACACGTTTCCGATCATTTTTATGCACTCATAAGCAGTTTTTTGATGAAAAACGAGTGTTTGTAGTCGCGCTAGCGAAACCGTTCCAATTTACGAGCGAAATTCCGGACTTACGAGAGACATGGCAACCGTTCCGAAATACGAGATTTCCGGTTTACGAGCAACTCGTTGTAACGGATCTCGCTCGAAAATCGGGGACTACCTGTATTGTCCTACAGGTTCCAGGGTTTAAATATTGGTCTTGTTAGGACAATGAGGACATGTCAAAAGTTATAACCACATTCTGTTCTCAATATGATACATTTTTATTTTATTTTTCAGCATAGAGCTGCTAAGATACAATATCCTGTTGATTATGTACAGTATAGAGCTCATAAAAATGAACTACCAGTGAATATACAGATGTTTTTTGTCAAACGTAAAAGTTGTTATAATCAGAGAGTCAGAAAGAGAGTCAGAGAGTCTTTATTGTCATTTGCACCGCATGTGGTACATGAGATGAAAACGAGATTATGTACACAGGGTCCCAGTTACATCCAACAACAAATGCAAGAGAAAAACAGTAATAACATCTAGAATTAACTAAGAAAAACATCAACTAGTAATACACTAAGCCTAATAATAATCTAATAACCTAATAATCTTAAAGGAACAGATATTTTTGTGAAACCAAGATATAGAACTAGATTAAGGGGTCGGTCAACCTCAATCAAAGGAATTGAACTGTAGAATAATTTGGAAACTGGTATTAAAAAATGCTAAATCAATGACCATTTTTAAAAATATGTTCAAAACAAATTTCTTGCAAAAATATAAATGGTAAATGGAGCTTATTTAAATAGCGCTTTCTAGCACCCTGTGAGGAGCCCCAAAGCGCTTTACAATAACAACCATCCACCCATTCATTCACACATTCATACACCGGTAGTGGTAGCCTGCCTTGCAAGGCGACATCCAGACCTACCGGGAGCAACTCTGGGTTAAGTGTCTTGCGCAGGGACACAACGACACATGGTGGGCGGACGCGGGATTCGAACCTCCAACCTTCTGATCGGGGGTCGACTGCCATTACCACTGTGCCACGGCCACCCGATAACAATATCGTGTAATAGATGTTTTCTTTGAAATTCTCTTTCTTGGAACTATACGAGTTGTTTTCTTTTCATTAATCTGTAACTTTTTAAATTTTTTTTGGTGTTTTTTGTTTTGTTTTTTGTCTACCGATAGTTTGAATTATCTTTGTAAAAGGGGGCAGAAAAAATAAGATTTATTCTTCTTTCTGCATCCCTTCATTTTACTTTTATACTGTACGGTCTCAAATATGAGATTGTTCTTGTGTTGTATTTAAAATGAATAAATTTGATAATAATTAAAAAAAGATGGATCTGGTTAATTGTGTGGCACTTCGGTGTGACAAGGTGGAACAGTGGTTAGAGCTGTCACAAGAAAGGTTGCAGGTTCATCTCCCAGCCGGAGGTCTTCCTGGGTGAAAGACAAGCGTTTTCTCAAAGTGCTCCAGTTTCTGCCCACAGCATGTTGGGATTACTGGCAATTCAAAACTGTCCCCAGGTGTGGATCAGTGAGTGAAAGATCGGACTCCTGCAGGAGAAGCCAGATCTTTTTACAAGGTGTTCCAGGATACAGGAGTACGAGAGGGCCCTTCTGCCAAATTCAGTCTGCACTCAGGAGACACTGCAGGTAATTATGTCTTGAGAGAGCACGCTGTAATAATGTTAATTGTTTAATTAGCCTGGGTAAAATTTTTATCAGATTTATTGCAATTTAGAACCATTATGTGAATGTTATGTTTATTGTGTGTACTTCATCTGTTTGTTTTGTTTAAAACAAGTCTGTCTTGAAAATAAGACCGAACCTGTAGAAATAAAGATTGAATATACAATATACATTGCAGATATGTTCTTGTTTTTGATTTTGTACATCTACCTTGTGGTGTTTTGCTAGTTTTGATACTTTGCATTTCACTTTCTATTTCTCTCCTATGTTTTTTCTTCTTCTGTTGTTTGTTGTTTAAGGAAATTCTACCATTGCTGTTCATCATTCTTTAGTTTGTAGCAGGTCGTTTTTGTAAATGAGCCCACGAGGCTCAATGAGATTTACCTGACTAAATAAAGGTTGAATGAATGAATGAATCTGTTCCCTGGTCACGTGACTTAAAGCCCATTTCTTCTTGTTTTTCATGTTATTTGTTGACGGTTCCTAAGTGTTTCTGAGCAGCACAGGGAGGTGATCTGTCAGAACCGGGTCAAACAGCAGAAGAAGACACCACAGAGTCCAGACTGGTGTCTGTGGACTCACACAGGTGTACCACACAGGTTGTAACTGCGGTAAAGTTAGTTTTACGTTGGAAGTTGGATATTCGAGCTCCGTGGCTGCAGGGGTGCGTTGCTCTCGTCAGTCCGCTTCATGGAGTCTGATTTCGGGCAGCCACTCTTAGTCTGCCCCTTCTCAGAGACGTCATGGTTCGCTTAGGGACAGTCAACAAATTTTCGACCGCATTCACTCTTCAGAAACAAAAAATAATATATTTTACACGATTGACCCACCCACACAAAACTTGCATCAGACTAATCTCCAAGACCAGTTCTGCGAGACACAGCTGTTTATTTCTCAATTTTTATGCATTTTGTAATTTTTAACAATTAATTAATTCAGAAATCACAGTTTTTGCTCAATAGCGTTCAGGGCTTTTGTGCCAACCGCACAAAACTTACGTCAAACTACTCACCAAGACCAGGCCTATGAGGCACAGCCTTTTATTTATCATTTTTATGCATTTTGTAATTTTTGATAATTTAATATTTCATAAATCTGTGTTTTTGCTCAATACCGTTCAGGGCGTTTGTGCCAACCGCACAAAACTTATATCAAACTACTCACCAAGACCAGGCCTATGAGGCACAGCCTTTTATTTATCATTTTTATGCATTGTGTAATTTTTGATAATTTAATATTTCATAAATCTGTGTTTTTGCTCAATACCGTTCAGGGCTTTTGTGCCAACCGCACAAAACTTATGTCAAACTACTCACCAAGACCAGGCCTATGAGGCACAGCTTTTTATTTATCATTTTTATGCATTTTGTAATTTTTGATAATTTAATATTTCATAAATCTGTGTTTTTGCTCAATACCGTTCAGGGCTTTTGTGCCAACCGCACAAAACTTATGTCAAACTACTCACCAAGACCAGGCCTATGAGGCACAGCCTTTTATTTATCATTTTTATGCATTTTGTAATTTTTAATAATTTAATATTTCATAAATCTGTGTTTTTGCTCAATACCGTTCAGGGCTTTTGTGCCAACCGCACGATACTTAAGTCAAACTACTCACCAAGACCAGGCCTATGAGGCACAGCTTTTTATTTATCATTTTTATGCATTTTGTGATTTTTAACAATTAATTAATTCAGAAATCACTGTTTTTGCTCAATAGCGTTCAGGGCTTTTGAGCCATCCACACAAAACTTACGTCAAACTACTCACCAAGACCAGGCCTATGAGGCACAGCTTTTTATTTTTCATTTTTATGCATTTTGTGATTTTTAACAATTAATTAATTCAGAAATCACTGTTTTTGCTCAATAGCGTTCAGGGCTTTTGAGCCATCCACACAAAACTTACGTCAAACTACTCACCAAGACCAGGCCTATGAGGCACAGCTTTTTATTTTTCATTTTTATGCATTTTGTAATTTTTAACAATTAATTAATTCAGAAATCACAGTTTTTGCCCAATAGCATTTAGGGCTTTTGTGCCAACCGCACAAAACTTAAGTCAAACTACTCACCAAGACCAGGCTTATGAGAAACAGCCTTTTATTTATCATTTTTATGCATTTTGTGATTTTTAAAAATTAATTAATTCAGAAATCACTGTTTTTGCTTTTGAGCCAACCGCACAATACTTATATCAAACTACTCACCAAGACCAGGCCTATGAGGCACAGCCTTTTATTTATCATTTTTATGCATTTTGTAATTTTTGATAATTTAATATTTCATAAATCTGTTTTTGCTCAATACGTTCAGGGCTTTTGTGCCAACCGCACAAAACTTACGTAAAACTACTCACCAAGACCAGGCCTATGAGGCACAGCCTTTTATTTATCATTTTTATGCATTTTGTGATTTTTAAAAATTAATTAATTCAGAAATCACTGTTTTTGCTCAATAGCGTTCAGGGCTTTTGAGCCAACCGCACAAAACTTATATCAAACTACTCACCAAGACCAGGTCTCTTGGCACAAAAGCCCTGAACGGTATTGAGCAAAAACACAGATTTATGAAATATTAAATTATCGAAAATTACAAAATGCATAAAAATGATAAATAAAAGGCTGTGCCTCATAGGCCTGGTCTTGGTGAGTAGTTTGACGTAAGTTTTGTGTGGATGGCTCAAAAGCCCTGAACGCTATTGAGCAAAAACAGTGATTTATGAAATATTAAACTATCAAAAATTACAAAATGCATAAAAATGATAAATAAAAAGCTGTGCCTCATAGGCCAGATCTTGGTGAGTAGTTTGACATAAGTTTTGTGCGGTTGGCACAAAAGCCCTGAACAGTATTGAGCAAAAACACAGATTTATGAAATATTAAATTATCAAAAATTACAAAATGCATAAAAATGATAAATAAAAAGGCTGTGCCTCATAGGCCTGGTCTTGGTGAGTAGTTTGATATAAGTTTTGTGCGGTTGGCACAAAAGCCCTGAACGGTATTGAGCAAAAACACAGATTTATGAAATATTAAATTATCAAAAATTACAAAATGCATAAAAATGATAAATAAAAGGCTGTGCCTCATAGGCCTGGTCTTGGTGAGTAGTTTGATATAAGTGTTGTGCGGTTGGCACAAACGCCCTGAACGGTATTGAGCAAAAACTGTGATTTATGAAATATTAAATTATCAAAAATTACAAAATGCATAAAAATGATAAATAAAAGGCTGTGCCTCATAGGCCTGGTCTTGGTGAGTAGTTTGACGTAAGTTTTGTGTGGATGGCTCAAAAGCCCTGAACGCTATTGAGCAAAAACAGTGATTTCTGAATTAATTAATTGTTAAAAATCACAAAATGCATAAAAATGAAAAATAAAAAGCTGTGCCTCATAGGCCTGGTCTTGGTGAGTAGTTTGACGTAAGTTTTGTGTGGATGGCTCAAAAGCCCTGAACGCTATTGAGCAAAAACAGTGATTTCTGAATTAATTAATTGTTAAAAATCACAAAATGCATAAAAATGAAAAATAAAAAGCTGTGCCTCATAGGCCTGGTCTTGGTGAGTAGTTTGACGTAAGTTTTGTGTGGATGGCTCAAAAGCCCTGAACGCTATTGAGCAAAAACAGTGATTTCTGAATTAATTAATTGTTAAAAATCACAAAATGCATAAAAATGATAAATAAAAGGCTGTGCCTCATAGGCCTGGTCTTGGTGAGTAGTTTGACGTAAGTTTTGTGCGGTTGGCACAAAAGCCCTGAACGCTATTGAGCAAAAACAGTGATTTCTGAATTAATTAATTGTTAAAAATCACAAAATGCATAAAAATGATAAATAAAAAGCTGTGCCTCATAGGCCTGGTCTTGGTGAGTAGTTTGACGTAAGTTTTGTGTGGATGGCTCAAAAGCCCTGAACGCTATTGAGCAAAAACAGTGATTTCTGAATTAATTAATTGTTAAAAATCACAAAATGCATAAAAATGATAAATAAAAAGCTGTGCCTCATAGGCCTGGTCTTGGTGAGTAGTTTGACGTAAGTTTTGTGCGGTTGGCACAAAAGCCCTGAACGCTATTGAGCAAAAACTGTGATTTCTGAATTAATTAATTGTTAAAAATTACAAAATGCATAAAAATGATAAATAAAAAGCTGTGCCTCATAGGCCTGGTCTTGGAGAGTAGTTTTATGTAAGTTGTGTGCGGTTGGCTCAAAAGACCTGAACGGTATTGAGCAAAAACAGTGATTTCTGAATTAATTAATTGTTAAAAATTATAAAATGCATAAAAATTGAGAAATAAACAGCTGTGTCTCGCAGAACTGGTCTTGGAGATTAGTCTGATGCAAGTTTTGTGTGGGTGGGTCAATCGTGTAAAATATATTATTTTTTGTTTCTGAAGAGTGAATGCGGTCGAAAATTTGTTGACTGTCCCTAAGCGAACCATGACGTCTCTGAGAAGGGGCAGACTAAAGAGTGGCTGCCCGAAATCAGACTCCATGAAGCGGACTGACGAGAGCAACGCACCCCTGCAGCCACGGAGCTCGAATATCCAACTTCCAACGTAAAACTAACTTTACCGCAGTCAGGTAGTACTGGAACCTCACTGGTAACACAGTAACCCTCAGTCCCTCAACATGGCTGCCACCCAGCTGTGGGGGAAGGGACTGAGACAGATTTATCTTTACTCATTTCACCTCAATGTCATAAATGAATAAAGACTTCCACGTGTACACCCCTGCAGCTCCTACCTGTTGTGTGCAGGTGTGTCTGAGGTTTCCAGGTGATGTCCAGCAGTCTGCGCTGACGATCGATCTCTTCCTCGTACTGGACGATGGTTTTTTCAAACTCTGTGAATATTTCTTCAGCAGCAGCAGTTAGTCGCTCGCTGATAAACTCTCTCAGAGACTGAACTGAAGACATTGTTGCTGCACACACTCAAACATCCACCTCTCACACACAAACACATGAACAACAACAAACACAGAGCTAATCAAGCTAACGCTGCTAACAACTGCACTTCCGGTGACGTAAACTGTGACGCGACACAAATAAAGTTTAACCTGTGCCACCCTTGATTGCTGTGTTTGTGTTAATAATTAGTTCTCTTTTGTTCATGTATGTTCCATATTTGCAATTTAAAAAACGTTTAACGCGTGCCTTATTATATACAAGTATATACAAGTGCCTTATTTTATATAAGTATATACAAGTGCCTATATATAAGTACAGTACTGTATATACAAGTGCCTTATTATAAGTATATACAAGTGCCTTATTATATATTGTATAAGTACTGTTTATACAAGTGCCTTATTATAAGTATATACAAGTGCCTTATTATATATAAGTACAGTACTGTATATACAAGTGCCTTATTATATATAAGTACATAAGTGCCTTGTTATATATAAGTACTGTACAGTATATACAAGTGCCTTATTATATATAAGTATATAAGTGCCTTGTTATATATAAGTATATACAAGTGCCTTATTATACATAAGTATATAAGTGCCTTGTTATATATAAAAGTATACAAGTGCCTTTTGATATATAAGTATATACAAGTGCCTTATTCCAGGACATTGTCTCTGTTCCAAATGTTATCTCTAATTAGAATAACCTGAACTGGAAAAGAAAATCTGGTGTCTTCCACCAAAATATTTGATTATTAATAAGATCAAAGAAGTATCTCTTAAGATGATCCATCGTTCCTGCAAGTTTTTTCCTTCAACGATACAAAAAGGACATTGACATGAACTGCTCTGCCAACTGCCATGTCCTTCTCATGTATTTTCTGGCAATTTGCACATTTATTTCCCAAAATATTATTGATGACTTTTCCCTGATGTAAACATGTTGTTTGGATTCTTCTCTTACCCCACTAATAAAACAAACCATTTTCATTTTATCAACCTAATTTTATTAGTTGCAAAATATCACATACATAAATCCATCATCTTTACCCGCTTCTTCCTTTTTGTGTTGCGGGGTTCATCCATCCATCCATCCATCCATCCATTATCTTTACCTGCTTCTTCCATTTTGGGTCATGGGGGTCATTGGTCCCCATATCCAGCTATCTGTGTGAGAGGCGGGGAACACCCTGGACATGTCTCCAGACCATCACAGGGATGAACGAGACAAACAACCATTCACACCTAAGACCATTCAGTTACCAGTCAGTCTAACATGCATGCTTTTGGTCTGTGGGAGGAAACTGGAGTACCTGGAGAAAACCCACACAACACGGAGAGAACATGCAGACTCCACACAGGAAGGCCCCAGGACTGGGATTTGAACCAGCAACCTGCTCGCTGAGAGAAAGCATCCTATACATAAATCTAAATTCTCAAATCAGAAACCTTGCTTCTGAGTCTTTAAAGAGAAATCCAAACAATATATCAGAACATTCCAGTATTCAAACAATACTAAAATCATTGAAACAACTGACACGTGCACTCACTTTAACATTTGTGTGATTAAACTTTTTAAAATATGTATGGTGCTGGTCATAAAATTAGAATATAATGTTGATTTTCTACATCTGCCTTATAATCTGTCTGTTGAGCTATTTTGACATCTTTTTTAACTTATTAAAAAAAGAACTGTATTTCTCCCTTATGATGGTCTATGGTTGATTGTTTAAATGGTAAATGGTAAATGGAGCTTATTTATATAGCACTTTCCAGCCCCCTGTGAAGAGCCCCAAAGCGCTTTACAATACCAGCCATCCACCCATTCATACACACATTCATACACCGGTAGTGGTAGCCTGCCTTGCAAGGCGCCATCCAGACCTACCGGGAGCAACTTGGGGTTAAGTGTCTTGCCCAGGGACACAACGACACATGGTGGGCGGATGCGGGATTCGAACCTCCAACCTTCCGATCGGGGGTCGACTGCCATTACCACTGTGCCACGGCCGCCCCTACTGTCTACTGTTGTTGTTGTCATCATTCTTTGTTTGTAGACAGGTCTCTCTTGTAAATGAGTCCTCAAGGCTCAATGAGATTAACCTGACTAAATAAAGGTTGAATGAATGAAAAAGTTTATTTTAGTAATTCTATTCAAAAAGTGAAACTTGTATAATATATTTATTCATTACACACAGACTGATATATTTCAAATGTTTATTTCTTTTAATGTTGATGATGATAACTGACAACTAATGAAAACCCCAAATTCAGTATGTCAGAAAATTAGAATATTGTGAAAAGGTTCAATATTGAAGACACCTGGTGCCACAGTCTAATCAGCTGATTAACTCAAAACACCTGCAAAGTAACAACTGTCTAACACACTCACTAACAGGTGATCTCAGTACCGACAGGACGTGATCCAAACACCCATCCACTAGTCCTGAAGCCACTCCTTTGAGATCTTGGCCATGCGCTTTGGATCGATGTCCTGTTGAAAAATGATCCGTCGCCCCGGTCTGAGGTCTGGAGCAGGTTTTCATCCAGGATGTCTCTGTACATTGCTGCATTCAGCTTTCCCTCTATCCAGACTAGCCTGTCAGTTCCTGCTGCTGAAAATCATCCCCACAGTAAGATGCTGCCACCACCATGCTTCACTTTATGATGGTATTGGCCTGATGCTTAGCAGTGCCTGGTTTCCTCTAAACATGACGCCTGGAATTCAGTTCAGTTTATTTACATCAGTGTCAGAGAATGTTTATTGTCATTCACACCGCATGTGGCACATGTGATGAAATGAGATTATGTACACAGGGTCCCAGTTACATCCAACAACAAATGCAAGAGAAAAACAATAATAAAATCTAAGATATGAACTAAGAAAAACATCAACTAAAGAAATACACTAAGCACTAATATCATAGAAAAACATACAGTAATTACAAACAGCAGCACGAACATGAGTCTGTATGAGCAGATGGTCACAGATGAACACAGCAACATGAAACAGATCAGCATCAACGTGATGTGATATTTTGCAGTGTTTATTCTTATTGTTTATTCATGAGTCTAACAGCCATCATCTACGGTCATGAGCTTTGGGTTGTGACCGAAAGAACGAGATCTCGGATACAAGCGGCTGAAATGAGTTTTCTCCGCAGGGTCTGGACTCTCCCTTATGGTGAATCCAGACCGAATGCGTTTTCTACTGCAGGAACGTCCAGTTTACATGCAAAGTCAATGGTGGACGCACCTCCAGGCGCCTCCTGGCGTCTTGCGTCACGTCGCGTGCGTGTTGAGCGTGCTGGAGAGCTTTTTCCGTGCACGTGAACCCGCGTCAACCTCCAAAGCACGCCTCCAACATGCTGAAGATTTCGCCGTTCAACTTTCAAACGCCGCTCAAACTCTACCCGATTGGTTGGTGTGTCAACCAATCAGGGAGAGTCGGGGGAGAAGAGAGGGGGTCAGGGGGAGAGTCCCTATGTGACGCGGAAACCAGTGACGCGGAAACCATTGCGCATGTGACGTATTGTTTGTGGAACACAGAAAAAACCCGCGGAGTCATGGAATATGGAAGAGAAACTCATTGTAGCTGTGTGTTCGCGACAATTCCTTCACAACCAGTCAAGTCTGCTCCACAGAGACAGAAATAAAGAGCTCCTCACCTCGCGGAGTGCATTGACGACTCGGTACACCGGTAAGCTCCTCCCCCACACCCCCGCAGCAGCAGGGTTGCCAGATAAACATGAATTTTATTTATTTATTTATTTATTTTTACCCCTTTTCAGTGCAAATGTTCACTAAACTCAACACATTATTAATCTTATCAGACCCTCACGCAGCAAATATGACAGTTTGGGTAAAAAAAAATAAAAAATAAGCAACAGTACTAGATGATTAATTAATTTTTATCTGGCAACCCTGCGCAGCAGTTTTCTGGGTAGTTTCGCTTCTGGCTTTTTGGTCTGGACACAAAGTGCGTCCACTTGCGTGCGTGTTGAGCTTTTTTGCAGTTGAAATCGCGTTCGGTCTGGATGTACCATTAGAGATAGGGTGAGAAGCTCAGTCATCCGGGAGGGACTCGGAGTAGAGCCGCTGCTTCTCCACATCGAGAGGAGCCAGTTGAGGTGGCTCGGGCATCTGGTTAGGATGCCTCCTGGATGCCTCCCTGGTGAGGTGTTCCGGGCATGTCCCACCGGGAGGAGGCCCAGAGGAAGACCCAGGACACGCTGGAGGGACTATGTTTCTCGGCTGGCCTGGGAACGCCTTGGGATTCCCCCAGAGGAGCTGCTCCAAGTGGCTGGGGAGAGGGAAGTCTGGGCCTCCCTACTTAGGCTGCTACCCCCGCGACCCGACCCCGGATAAGCATGATGTGATATTTTGATATTATTTATTTATTCATGAGTCTAACAGCCTCAGGGTAGAAGCTGTTCCTCAGTCTAGTGGTTCTACATTTGATGCTCCTCAACCTCCGTCCTGAGGGGAGTGGGGCAAAGAGTGTGTGTGCTGGGTGAGTGGGGTCTTTCATGATGCAGGTGGCTCTTTTCCTGCATCTGGAGGTGTAGATGTCTGTGATGGTGGGGAGACTGACTCCAACATCTTCTGTGCAGCCTTCACCACTCTCTGCAAAGCTTTTCTTTCTGCAGCTGTGCAGCCTCCATGCCACACGTTGATGCTGGAGCACAGGATGCTCTCCACTGCACACCTGTAGAAGGAGGTGAGGACTGGGCTGCTCAGACCAGCTCGTCTCAGCCGTCTGAGGAAGTAGAGTCTCTGATGACCTTTCTTGATCAGGCTGGTGGTGTTGTTGCTCCAGCTGAGGTTATCATTCATGTGTACACCCAAGTACTTGTAGCTGGAGACCACTTCCACTGCAGATCCTTATGTTCAGTGGGGTGTGGGTTTGTTTGTTCCTTCTGAAGTCCACAATCATCTCCTTTGTCTTCTTCACATTGATGTGAAGGTTATTCTCTTTGCACCAGCTCTCCAGGTGTTCCACCTCCTGCCTGTAGCTGGACTCATCATTGTTTGTGATGCATCCCACCACAGCTGTATCATCTGCAAACTTTACAATATGACAGCCTGGATGGGTGGCTGCACAATCATGTGTGAGCAGAGTGAACAGAAGAGGGCTTAACACACATCCTTGAGGAGAGCCAGTGCTGAGGGTTATGGTGGAGGAGGAGAAGTTGTGGATCTTCACGGACTGAGGTCTGTTTGTTAAGAAGTCTAGGACCCAGTTACAAATGGAGGGGCTTAGTCCAAGTGTAAATAGTTTGTCCATCAGGGTTTGGGGGATCATGGTGTTGAAGGCAGATGTGAAGTCCACAAAGAGCATACGGACGTATGAGTCCTTCTGTTCCAGGTGGGTGAGCAGTGTGGACCACGGAGGAGATGGCGTCCTCTGTTGATCGGTTCTCATGGTACGCATACTGATGAGGGTCCTCGTTGATGTCGATGGATGTTTTGATGTGAGTCATGATCAGTTTTTCAAAGTATTTCGCGACTATCGGGGTGAGGGCCACTGGCCGATAGTCATTCAGACCAGTCACTGTGGAGCTTTTTGTGACTGGGATGATGGTGGCAGTCTTCAGGCAGGTGGGAACTATCTCCAGGGTAAGTGAGGTGTTAAAGATGTCGCTCAGCACATCACAGAGCTGATCAGCACATTCTTTCAACACTTTCCCGGGGATGTTGTCTGGGCTGGTTGCTTTGTGAGGGTTGATCCTCCTGAGACTACTCCTCACTTCTGCTACGGTCACGCTGAGGCGCTCTTCATCTGGTGGTGAAGTGAGTCTGGTGCTGGGTGGTCTGTTTGCGTCCTCAAAGCATGCATAAAACTTGTTGAGGGCATCAGGCAGAGATGGATCTTTGGGGCATTGTTCACTCCTTCCTTTATAGTCTGTTATGCATTTGATACCCCTCCACATGCTTCGTGGGTCTTGTGAGGTGAACTGACCCTCAATCCTCTGTGCATATTTGGCTTTGGCCCTCTTAATGCCAGCAACCAGCTCTCTTCTTGTCTTCCTCAGCTTTTCTGAGTCTCCAGACTTGAAGGCAGTGTTCCTGGCTGCCAGCAGGGTGCGAACTTCTGCATTCAACCAAGGTTTTGTAGCTTTTAACATATTTTTTGATGGAGAGCATGTACTGATATACTCCAGTACTGATGAAGTGTATTGTTCAAGATCAACCAATCCTCTGTTTTCAGCAGCTCCTCTGAAAACATTCCAGTCAGTTTTTTCAAAACAGTCTCTCAGCATGGGGCCACTGTCCCTGATCCAGCATTTAACTTCCTTTTGTTTTATATAGCGCCAAGTCAAAAGAGAGGTCATCTCAGTTCACTGAACAGAAACATTCATATATAAAAATAATAATTTAACATTATTTATGTGAGGAGCAGACTGCTTTGAGTTGAACTCCATTACAGAACTCTCATCTTGAACAAGCATAAAGGTGACAGTGGAAAGGAAAATCTCCCTCATGAGGAAGAAACCTTTAGCAGAACCAGGCTCAGGACAAGCGGCCATCTGCTTCGACCAGCTGGGTATGGTAGGAACAGATACACAATGGCAGGTCAAGAATCACGTTAAGATAATACAGCAGTATCAAATGAGAACTATTCAGTTTTAACAATTCATTTAAGGAAATGCTGAGGTGGCTTGGGCATCTGGTTAGGATGCCTCTTGGACGTCTCCCTGGTGAGGTGTTCCGGGCACATCCCACCGGGAGGAGACCCAGAGGAAGACGAAAATGGATGGATGGATTTAAAGAAATTAGGTCAGTTTGTCCTCTAGCAGTCTAAGTCTATAGCAGCATAACAAGCCAAGACTAACTATAGGATTTATCAAAAAGTAAGCCAAGTCTTAAAACTGGACAATGTGTCAGCCTCACTTACACCAAAGAGTTCAACCTTTGTCTCATCAGACCAGTTTAGATTCTCATGGTTAGGGTCCTTCAGTTGCCTTTGCTGGTATGTGACTTTTATTAGGGAGTGGCTTTTGTCTGGTGACTCTACCATACAGGGCTGACTGGTGGATTGCTGCAGAGATGATTGTTCTTCTGGAAGGTTCTCCTCTCTCTACAGAAGAAGGCAGGAGCTCTGACCATCAGGTTCTCTGTCACCTCCCTGACTAAGGCCCTTCTTCCCCGATCGCTCAGTTTAGATGGCCAGCCAGCTCTAGGAAGTCCTGGTGGTTCCAAACTTCTTCCATTTACGAATGATGGAGGCCATTGAGCTCACTGGGACCTAAAGCAGCAGCAATGTTTCAGTTTCCTTCTCCAGATTTGTGCTTCAACACAAACCTGTCTCTGAGGTCTACATACATTTCCTTTGACTGCGCTTGGTGTTTGCGCTCCGACGTGCACGTCAACTGTGGGAACTTGTACACCGACATGCGTGTGCCTTTTCAAATCAAATCCAATCAGCTGAATTCACCACAGGTAAATTCCATGTAAGTTGTAGAAACATCTCAAGATGATCAGTAGAAAAAGGATGCACGAGCGAAATATACTTATGCAAATTTCATTTCTTAGTTTCTATTTTTAATAAATTTGCAAAGATCTCAAAAATACATTTTTCCACATTGTCATAATGGGGTATTGTGTGTACAAATTTGAGGAAAGAGATTAAATACAACTAAGAATAAAACTGTTACAAAATGTTGAAAAAGTGAAGCGTGGTGAATACTTTCCACATGCACCGTAACAAGACGTTACATCGTAAACTAACTTTACATCAGGCTGTGTTGGATCAGAAAGTCGTGATGATAAAACATAAAATTTATTTCGCACAAGAAAAACAGAATGTCAAGTAACCTAAGCAGAAATGGATACAGACCTTTAGGAGCAGGATACAGATTTAGACTTTTAAAAACATTATTGAAAATATTAGAACTGCAGGAACTTTGAAGTGGCAACAGCCTGCACAAATTTACTCACACACACACAGAGGCTGCTTGGAGGTGCATGCAAGCCTCTGTTTGATTTAAACCACATGTTCTCACAAGCACACACACACACACGCACACACTCATAGATGTACACACACTCACATGCAGGTTGAGCTTAGGGAGAGCAGAAGAGGAGCAGAGTGGAGTAGAAAAACTGTTAAAAGCAAATGTAATCATACAGAAATGTGACCTTATCATAATAAGTATGATGTTTTATAACGTGTTAAAATCTTTTTGTGACAAATGTAATTTCTTACAATGTGTTGAAAAACATAACTTGTGATCTCTGTACGACAAAAAAAGTGTGTAATCAAAGTTTCATGAAGTGTTTCATCAACAGCCCTTGTGACCACAGCAGCTTCGAGCAAAGACAACTTCCTTATAAGGAATTAAGCAGACCAACAACAGCTCAGAAATAGAACAGGGTGATCTTGTCCGGACTTGTCCATGAGAACGTCCAATAACAAGCCTGTTCTTTCCCCCTTCTAGTGAGAAGGGGGGCCAAATTTTGTATAAAACCGCCCTGATCCGACCGAGCTGGGCTGTTACACTGAAGAAAGAACCAAGATCTGACCGACTCCAAGCTGACAGAGGGACAGAGCCGTTCCAGGGAGAAAGCTTCTTTTTCTTTTTTCACTTTTTGAAGAAAGATTGAAGGGGGTTCTCCCACTACAGCCCAGACGAAGCCAAAGCTCGCTCCTTCAGATCAGAGACGAGCCTCAGTCCTCGGGGGGTGAGGGAATTGCTCCGGGTGTCACTTATAAGTTCTCAGGAACTCTGACAGAAAGTGATGCCTGTGAGACGTCTCACTGATCTAGACCTTCAGCAAAACCTAAATCAGATTAAATCAACAGCCGATAGGATACCCAGCAGAGAATTAAATTACCTTTGTGACTTATTTGCTCGAGGCTGCAGGAGGTTAATGGGGGCTTTGGAGAGATACATTTACTGGGTAAGATTTTAAGTAAAACCCTAATCCTGGCCATTAAGGCTGGGCGAGTCGAAGAGCTTAGTTAGGACTTCAGATGCAGCTTTAGGGCGTGTCTGAACTGGGAGTGAAGGAGAAACGCACCAGCAAAGAGACATCGAGAGGAAACCTACTGCATGGCTCCCACTCAGACTCTGAAAAGGAACAACTCTCAAGAACTCTCTGCAAACTGAGCAGGTCAACATCAAGTCTGAAGATCTACCTAGCAAATTGATACTTTTCCTCTATATAATCAATTTAATTAATTGTACTGTTGTGCTATAACGCTGTTCCCCTTGCAAATAATTAATTAAAGCAAAATAAAACGTAAAATTCTTGACTTTTATTCATCACCCACTTGTTCATGGAATGTAAGTTTGTTTCAAAAAGGTGACATCATAAATAGGATGTTTTAACCGGTTAAACTTTAGCACAATGAGTAATTAAAACAACAGCCAAGGGTTCAACTTCCTGAATTCTAAACAAACACCGGATCGAATAACTATTGCAAAGCTTAACAGGAGAGGAGCTACCGTTAATGCAGTTTCCTTATGCTAACTGCTCTAGTCCTCTAACCGCTAAGGTGGGATGAGACGTAAGGTGAGATATTGGGTGTGGCGTGCAAATGTGGTAGTTAATTGTCTGGATGAATCCTCTCATCAACAACCTTGAGTCGGAGCTGCCCCACATAGTTACAAGCAGTGGTGGGCAACACTAATCAAAAAATTAGTTCCACAATTTCTAAAACGCTTATTAATTTTTTTAGGTCCACAATTTCAAAAGCACAAATGTCTTGTGAAAATTAGGGGAAGCTAATCTAATCCGCTATTTATATTCGACAATTGGTAGCCGGCAGCGTTATGCAATATTTGCACTACATTGCCAACTGAAAAGTAACTAAAATGATCCTAAAAGGATGAAATTACAAAAATCAAAGGATTTATTTAATACTTTACGTACATATATTCTATTCGGCCACGAAATTAACAAAAAAGAGAATGATCTTTTAATCCCTAAAACCACTTTTAAATCTCAAATACACGGGTGTGTCGCCACCGCATTTATACATAAAAGTAACCCAAATACATAAAACTAACGACTCACCGTCGAGTGGTTGACACAAAACACACAATAAAATCCTCCGGCCGCGTTAATTTGGCTTGAAACAGCGGGGTTCTCTGCGGATTTATCCAAGAAACCCAGCACAACCAGCTAGCCACAGAATTAGCCCCCGAGTTCACCTCTGACCCGGAAGATGTCAAGATGGAATAGTCCATTTTTAGTAGGGGGATACAGAAATCGACCGGTTTTTGTATTGCGTTTTTTAATGATCGTTTTCATCGTAACTATAATTATTTTTATGTTAAATGTACATTAACAAGCATGAGTGCTGATTGGGAGCCCCAAGCAACGCCATCATTTGCCTACATGGTAGATCCGTGTCTGTTCTCCCCTCTGCTCCCTCTCCAACCCTCCCTCATCTCTCTTTACGGTGAGGGAGGGGAAAAAGGCAAAACAAGCAGCTACGGAGCCAGCATAAGAGCTTGTAAATAAGTTTATTCGTTTTTACTGATAGATAATTAGTTATTAGCGGTACTGCATTTTAAATAAAAATAGCACAAATCCGCTTATGAATTATAAAAGTTAGTCACTCCTCTAGTCCCAACCAAGGGACATCCGTCCCAGGCGTTTCAGAGACCCAGGACATCCCGAGGCAGGGGCCGGCAGCAGCCCCTCATGATCGAGACAGGCTTAGGACTCGAGGGAAATACATTTTAAAAAAATGACGGTGTGCTGTATGTGTTTCTAATTTGAGCAGTTTGTCTGATGAGAAAAATAAAAAATACTGTCTCAGAAAACAGAGTTATTCATTCAGATATGCTGAATTCATCTCTCCCAGGTTTTATAAACGCATCTCCTACAAGGAATAAAAAAGTTGACATGAAACAACTTTTTACAGGTGAGCAAAAGATGAAAATATTTTGCTGTAAACAAACAGGCAGCTGTGCTGCAGGTGTTCGCAGCGAACTTCGCTTGCATGAACTCCCCAGCCCCGCCTCCACGCATGTCGGGGAGGGCACGCACTGACAGCTGTCAGCTAAAAACTCATGAACCTGGCTTTTAAAGCAGCAGCTTTAAACAGGGGTTTTTCATCTTTATTTCCTGTCAACCAGACTGAAGCAAGTACAAACTGAACCGCCACGAAAGAAAACAAAAGTTGATCAACGCCCCTTTTAAGGTGAGCCTCCCATGGGTCAATGCGGACACTGTCCACGTGGCGGTGGTAGAGGCTCAGCTATTTCCTCTCACGAGTCAAACGCTCAGGCGCTTCCTCTTCGAGGCGCAGTGTAACATGGTAGGAATCCTGAACATTAAACGAATAGTTAAATCGCTTAATCTGAGGGGTTACACCCTGCAGTTTGACAAAACACCTCCAAAATTCAACAGAGTGTTAGAAACACAGCTAACATCTCCAGAACAAGGTGTAGCTTTTCAATCAGATCTGAAGGAGCTTTTAGTAAAATACGTCATATCAGGAGTCCCCTCGGGGTAGGAGAAAGCCGGTTTTTACTCCAGGTATTTCCTGGTCCCAAAGAAATCAAGCGGACTAAGACCGATCTTAGATCTGTCAGTTTTCAACAAGTTCATCATGTAATGCCCCTTTCATATGCTTACGATAAAACGTGCCCTCGAGTACGTGACAAGCTGCACTCCAACCACTGCGAACGAAGGGCATGAGAATCATGTTTTATCTGGACATCTCCCACTTTTATCTCGATCCAGAGAGGTAGTAGAGACACAAACAGTTGTTCTGAAAACACCTGTCTCATCTGGGTTTCACCATTAACTGGGGGAAAAGAGTTCTGTAACTCCATCCCAACAAATCACATTTTTGGGGGTTGATTTTAAGCTCAACAAACATGACAGCTGTCCTGTCGAATCAGAGAAAAGAGTCTCTGACGTCACTGCTTCAGCTTGTTCAGCTCCACAGGACAGTGTCAGGGTTATTAATAATGAAATTATTAGAAATGATGGCTGCAACACACGCGGTAATCCCGCTGGTATTATTACACATGCGTCAGCTGCAGAGATGGTACAACCGACTAAGAATCAACCCTGTGCATCACAAACGGCACCTGGTCACGATCCCACCATCTGTGAGGGTGGACCTGATCCACTGGGGGAATCTCATGATTTTATAAGAAGGGGTTCCCCTTGGGCAAAGTGACGTCATTCACGTTGGTGTTCACAGACGCATCCCTCTCCGGATGGGCAGGGACCTGCCTGTCACAGTCAGTAGGGGGGGACGTAGCGTCGGCCCAAGGCATAAGCAAACTAAGCGGCCACTTGGGGCCCCAGGGTCAAGGGGGCCCCCAAAGAGGAGCTGAGTTTTGTGGGGGTTTTTTATTTAATTTTTTTTAATTATCCATCCATCCATCCATCCATCTTCTTCCGCTTATCCGGGGTCGGGTCGCGGGGGTAGCAGCCTAAGTAGGGAGGCCCAGACTTCCCTCTCCCCAGCCACTTGGAGCAGTTCCTCCGGGGGAATCCCAAGGCGTTCCCAGGCCAGCCGAGAAACATAGTCCCTCCAGCGCGTCCTGGGTCTTCCTCTGGGTCTCCTCCCGGTGGGACGTGCCCGGAACACCTCACCAGGGAGGCGTCCAGGAGGCATCCTAACCAGATGCCCGAGCCACCTCAACTGGCTCCTCTCGATGTGGAGAAGCAGCGGCTCTACTCCGAGTCCCTCCCGGATGACTGAGCTTCTCACCCTATCTCTAAGGGAGAGTCCAGCCACCCTGCGGAGAAAACTCATTTCAGCCGCTTGTATCCGAGATCTTGTTCTTTCGGTCATAACCCAAAGCTCATGACCATAGATGAGGGTGGGAACGTAGATCGATCGGTAAATTGAGAGCTTTGCCTTTTGACTCAGCTCTCTCTTCACCACGACAGACCGGTACAGCGCCCGCTTCACTGCGGACGCTGCACCTATCCGCCTATCGATCTCACGCTCCAGTTTTCCCTCATTCGTGAACAAGATCCCGAGATACTTAAACTCCTCCACTTGGGGCAGGACCTCCTCCCCGACCCGGAGAGGGCATGCTACCCTTTTCCGGCTCAAGACCATGGCCTCGGATTTGGAGGAACTGATCCTCATCCCGGCCGCATCACACTCGGCTGCAAACCGCTCCAGTGAAAGTTGTAAATCACGAACTGATGAAGCCAGTAGGACCACATCATCTGCAAAAAACAGAGAAGCGATTCTAAGGTCACCAAAACGGATCCTCTCAACACCTTGGCTGCGCCTAGAAATTCTGTCCATAAAAGTTATGAACAGAATCGGTGACAAAGGGCAACCTTGGCGGAGTCCAACTCTCACCGGAAACGAGCCTGACTTACTGCCGGCAATGCGGACCAAGCTCTGACACCGGTCGTACAGGGACCTAACAGCCCTTATCAAAGGGCCTGGTACCCCATACTCCCGGAGTACCCCCCACAGAACCCCCCGAGGGACGCGGTCGAATGCCTTCTCCAAGTCCACAAAACACATGTAAACTGGTTGGGCAAACTCCCACGCACCCTCCAGGACCCTGCTGAGGGTGTAGAGCTGGTCCAGTGTTCCACGACCAGGACGAAAACCACACTGCTCCTCCTGAATCCGAGGTTCGACTATCCGACGGACCCTCCTCTCCAGAACCCCTGAATAGACCTTACCAGGGAGGCTTAAGAGTGTGATCCCCCTATAGTTGGAACACACCCTACGGTCCCCCTTTTTAAATAGGGGAACCACCACCCCAGTCTGCCAATCCAAGGGAACTGCCCCCGATGTCCACGCGATATTGCAGAGTCGCGTAAGCCAACACAACCCTACAACATCCAGAGCCCTAAGGAACTCCGGGCGAATCTCATCCACCCCCGGAGCCTTGCCACCGCGGAGCTTTTTAACGTGCTGCAGCTAAGTGTGAGCGATTTGGGAAGGCAGGAAAATTCCTACCTCTTTATGTCGCTATTAAAATGTCCAAATACTTTTGTTATATAAACTACATTTTTTTAATTATATGATTCTATTACACAAAACTTCATTATAAAGTTCAGATTTTTATTTTCATAATGATATACAGTATATAACATATATATCATATATTTGTGTGCATATGTATATTTGAATATGTAGAAATCGCTCTGTGGAAAGAAAGAAATGACCGGTCTTGAGGAGACCCCCCTTAGTGGGGCCCTGCCCCCGGTAGAGCACATTTCACAGGTTTTTCAGGTTTCTCAGAGCTCCTTGCCGCAATGTGAAGTCCGCATCCAAGCTAATTAAGCACCTGACACGTAACTAACGCTAGATAATGTCGCAAAAAAGGGCATATATCCTTCAGGGGCTGAAAAAAGGAAGAGGAAAAAAGAAGAAGAACAGAAAAAATGGCAAGATTAAGGTATGTTTGTACAAAGAACGTCTCTTTCAGTGACGTGCGGTCAGGGGTGGCAAGTGAGGCCACGGCTCCCCTGTCATCATGGAAAGAAACATTTTTTTATTGAAAAAATAAATGTAATTGTTGTCTTTATCCTTTGATTTGTACTATAAACTTATTTTACTAAAAACTAAACCAGTTTTAAGTTAATTTTTATTCAAAATCGCCTATTTTTCTTATTTAGCGTTCAAATACTGAGATGAGACGTGCAGACCTGCGCAGAGAGGCACCGGTTGCTTCACTTCAGATTGCGCAATCACTCCGCTGACGTGCTGCAGCTCAGTGTGAGCGATTTGGGAAGGCAGGAAAATTCCTACCTCTTTATGTCGCTATTAAAATGTCCAAATACTTTTGTTATATAAACTACATTTCTATAGTTTAGCTGGTGAATATAATGTCTCGTGTTTTTGTCTAAAACTGTATGTGTGCGCGCTGAGCGATCTCATAAAACGGCTGTGAAGGTCTCCAGTTACATCCACACACACACACGTGGCCAGCCTCTGGAGGCGGGGCTACTGAGCTCAGGGTTCTGTTTCAGCCTCGCGCTGCAGGAGGAAAAGTGACAATGCAAACAGAGCAAAAAGAGTAACTTTTCACAATTTACAAATATCTAGAACATTAAACAAAAAGTTTTTGTATTTTGTTAACAATTTAGTTTTGATCATTTTTAAGCACAGAGTTTACATTTTTAACATGATTTCCCAACTCCCTGTATTGAAATAATAATAATAATTTGTCACATTTGTCATCTGTGTATGTTCCCATACTTGACAGACGAAATTGGTCTTCTGCATTTAACCCAACCACCACCAGGTGGTGCAGCGAGCAGCGTAGTCACGCTCGGGGAGCTGGAGAATTAGATGTGCACTCATAGACACCCCTAGGTGTGTAGTGGCCGGGTCCGGGGCGCGAACCCGCGTCAACCATCCCTTCAAACGAGTTCTATAACTTTGCTTTGCAAAAATTTCAGTTCCCTTTAGACTGTAGCAGCTTTCTCTCTTAACAAAATACATTTGAACATTTGAGGGTTCTATTACTAACAAAATATTATAGTCCACCAAATCATTAAACTTCAGTACTTTGAGTTGTTTAAATAATATATTATATGACATTAAGGCTTTCTTATAATAATTCTCACAGCTCTTTTCTGTAAAATAAAAATAGATTTTGTTATAGTTTAATTTAATTTATAAGTAAAAGTAAGACTAAAATAATTATTTCTCCAAATTAAATGTGCTTTTTTGTGTGCTACAGTTTGTATGTGTAAAGATTACTGATATGAGATTTTAAACACAACCCGTTAAAGGTTTTTTTTGATTGATTGATTGATGTTTATTCATTCATTTTAAAAGAACAATACAAGACAGTTTCATCAGATGAATACAAGTAGGATAAAATGAAGGGAGCAGAAAGAAGATGAAATCTTATTATATCTGCCCCTATTTCACAGTTTGTTCAACCAATGATAACCTTCAAGCAACATCACAGAATGAATAATTCCACTTATTTTTCTAACTGTAATACATAAACTAGATCACAAAATGAATAATTCTACTTAATTTTTCTAACTAATACACAAACTACATCACCCGTAATTCTACTTAATTTTTCTAACTGATACACAAACTACATCACAAAATGAATAATTCTTTTTCTAACTAATACACAATAGCAAAATGAATAATTCTTTTTCTAACTAATACACAATTTTTCTAACTAATACACAAACTACATCATATTTTTTATTTTTTTTTTTTTTTTATTTTTTTTTCTTTCTTAATTTTCCTTTTTTTTTTTTTTTACTTGATTTTCCTAACTGTAATACACAAACTAGATCATAAAATGAATAATTCTACTTAATATTTCTAACTGTAATACACAAACTAAAAGATGGCACAACATCAAGATGTTCACAAAATGAATAATTCTACTTAATATTCCTAACTGTAATACACAAAATACATCACAAAAATGAATAATTCTACTTAATTTTTCTAACTGTAATACACAAACTGCTTCACAAAATGACTAACTCTACTTAATTTTTCTAACTGTAATACACAAACGCACTAAGCTAACACGCAAGGTTACATCATATATAGTTTTTGAGCAAATCCTTTTTGACCTTTTTCTTAAATGTATGCATTGATTTTTCATTTTTAACATCACTCTCCAGAGCATTCCACAATCGAACTCCCTGAATTGAGGTAGACCGTCCCTTTAAGCTGGTTCTAAATTGTGGTTTGATGAATATCTCTGTCCCTTTGAGATTGTAATAACTTTGTCTTTTTATAAAGTTTCTTTGAATATTTAAAGGTAATGTGTTTTTATGAGCCCTATACATAACTGATAAAATACTATATTCTACCAATTCCTGGAATTTCAATAAGTTTAGCTGAAGAAACAAAGTGTTTGATGGGTGACTGAATTGTTTTCTGGTGATTACTCTTACAGCTCTCTTTTGTAAAATAAAAACAGGCTTTGTAATAGTTTTGCACGCTTTTCCCCAAACCTCAATACAATAGATTAAATGTGGAGCAATGATTGTGTTGTACAACATATGTAAAACTTTATCAATTAAAAAATCCCTGACTTTATACAGTACTGCAATTGATCTAGCTATTTTTAAAAAATGGAATTTACATGATGTTTCCACGTCAGTTTGTCATCAATGATAACACCCAGAAACTTCACTTCACTCACTTTACAGATCACAACATCTTCAATTTCAAATGGATCGTCATCAACAATTCTCTTTTTGTTACTGAATATCATGTAATTAGTTTTATCTAAATTCAAAGATAATTTGTTTAATTTAAACCAAGTTTGTATTTTTATAAATTCTGTTTTCATCATATCCAAAATCTGTTTTATGTCATTACCCGAACAGAAAAATGTGGTGTCATCGGCAAAAAGAACACATTTAAGTAGTCCTGACACATTTACCAAGTCATTCACATATAAAATAAATAACTTTGGTCCAAGCACAGAACCCTGAGGAACTCCACAAGTGATATCACGGAGGTCAGATCTAACATCATTTATTTGCACAAACTGTTTCCTGTCCTTCAAATAGCTAGATACCCACTGTAATGCTGGTCCTCTAATACCATATTTATTTAGTTTTTCAAGGAGAATGGTGTGGTCAATGGTATCAAATGCTTTTTTTAGATCAACAAAAACACTAACACAGTACTGTTTATGATCGACAGCATTAGTTATTTGTTCCATTAAATCCATGAGAGCCATTGACGTAGAGTTTTTTTCTCTAAACCCATATTGACTGCTACTTAAAATATTTTGTTCAGGTTCAGTATGTAACTTTTCTAACAACATATTTTTAACATATTTCTTCACTCTGTCACTACCTCCTGACATACTGATTTTAGACAAGTAATCTCTGAAAAAAACTATTGTCCCCTTGCTTCTCTAAAAGCATTTCTAAAAAGCCACAGTGACCCACCGTTAACCAGCCAATAAAAACAGATTTTGTAACCAGCCAATAAAAACAGAGCTTGAATTTGAATCAGCCAATAAAAACAGAGCTTGAATTTGAATTTCAGCAGAGCTAGGGCAAGAGCAAGCCTCAGAGCCATATATGGCTCTGAGGGGGAGGGACCAGAAACGTGTCTCTGTTCAAAATTTTCCTAAGTTCCAGCGTGTTCCAGAAATTACATACTGAACCTTTAACTGCTGCCAATCAAATGGCGAATAAACTACTCTGTAGGGTTCATGTATTATAAAAGAAGAAAATAACGCTATCCAAAGCGCTGAAGAAGCTATGGCAGACAGAAGCCAAAATGTGGAGAACATTTTTTGTCTGTTTTTTATTATACATATGAAAAAAAACTGCACAGTGCCTCACCAGCCATGAACCTCACCGCACGTCACTGGTCTCTTTTATCAAAAAATATTTGTGCAGCTACTGATGGAATGGATAAATAGCTGGCTAGCACTACCGTGTTTGTACTTGTTAATAACTGAGTTTTAATTTTATGTGAGTTGATTCTAGTCGTTGGCACTATATCTTTTTTTTGTTGGCTCAAAACAGCGTTTTTGCTAACGCGTGATAGCAATAATTAAAACTTCACTATACTTAACATTTGCTAGCCAAATTTTTTACATCAGGCATATTAATGATGACGGCTTACTAGTTATGCTTGAGTTGGCAATATGTTGTGGACTTGAGCATGATAATTTATATGACTAAAATAAACAATTTTTTACACAAACTTATGTTATGTGATATTCTGCAGGAGCACTGTTAAAATATTTTGGCAGCACAGAATCCACATTACCAGACTCAGCTGTAGGCAGTGCATCACGTAAGAAAAAGACTCACCATGCAGCATACAATTAATTTTTAGTTATAGCAATTATACACTCCAGAGTCTGTAATGAAAGTATGCAAGGAATGTGTGTGCATATGCATGTATTTCATCTTATGTCCATCTTCGTCCTCTTTAGAGCTAAGTGTAGCACCCCATCCTCTGTGCCCACTACAATCACTTCTGATCTACCTGGTAAGTTAACAGCAAAACATCTTCTATAATTCCTCTTTGTGCTCCAGATCATTTTCAGATTAACAGTTATGTACATCGCAAACATTTTCTGCCCTTTTATGTTATTAATCATCATCTTTCTTTTGTCTCTTTCTCAGAAGCTTCCACATCAAAGTCCGAGCCACACCAAGGATCATCAGCTCTGCCAATGGACCCAGCTGAGTGGCCATCTTTCCTCTCAGATGTAAACAGGACTGAGCAGGTGATGAGAGGACCACTGCCTATTAAGGATACCTTTTCCTTCCCCAAAAGGCATGATGGGCAAAGTTTTTATTTTTTATTTTTTAGAAAGTTCGATTTTACCAGTTTATTCATAGGCAGTTTTATCAATACATTCTGCAAGTGCTGGGCAGCGCTAATCCAAAAATTAGTTCCGCTATTTCTAAAGCACTAATTAATTAATTTAGGTCCGCAATTTCAAAAGCACTAATGTCTTATGAAAATTAGGGGAAGCTAAATTCTAAACCGCTATTTAAATTCAACAATTGGTAGCCAGCAAGTTATGCAATATTTGCACTACACTGCCAACTAGCGGTCCATATCCTAGATGTTATTACTGTTTTTCTCTTACATTTTGTTGTTGGATGTAACTGGGACCCCGTGTACATAATCTCATCTCATCACATGTACTACATGCGGTGCAAATGACAATAAAGACTCTCTGACTCTGACTCTGATAATAATATTGTTTGTAATAATAATCATTTTCTTTGAGTATAACCAATAGACAAAATACACACAACAAAACAGACCCTGATTACACCCAAGAGTTCTTTTTTTTCTATTTTAAATCAGTTCTTGAATCCCGGATGATTAAAGGTCCATCAATCAATAATCTGGTAGTTTGTAGTTCATGATCCAGGGTAATATGTCCAGAAAAAAACAAATAGTTTGGTGCAATTTAAGTCCTACCGCACAGCTGCGGTGATCCGGTAGCTTGCCATCCTGGGTGGGAACAGGGGGTGAAAAAAACCCTGACCTAAACAAGGTCATAAACAAAACAAAAATTAGCATTACTATATACACAGGACTAAACTGTTATCAAAAATAGTTAAACATTCACATAGTTAAACATTCACAAAAACAAATAAAATAATTCCAGCAGGTATTTTTCAAGAATCATTCAAATGTCCTGTTAAGCACCTTGGTCAATGCAAGGCATTGCAGGAAGGTGCTATACAAATAAAGTTTATTATTATTATTATTATTATTATTATTATTATTATTATTATTATTATTATTATTATTATTATTATAACTTCAATTCAAAGACCACATCAACAGTACAGATCAAATTAAAGTTACAGAGATCAAGTTTTAAAGTGCACTTCCAAGTTGTATCCAAGTTTAATTCATATAAGAGTCAATTAAGCTTAATTTACTTCAATATTGTTTCAAAAAACAAATAGTAATTTCTTTTTTCTTGCGCAACCCAAAATAAATAAACCAATTCCAAATTTCTACAGGCAGTCAACAGATTTAATGAAAAGTAACTAAAATGATCCTAAAAGGATGAAATTACAAAAATCAAAAGATTTATTTAATACTTTACATATATATATTCTATTCGGCCACGAAATTAACAAAAAGAGAATGATCTTTTAATCACTAAGACCACTTTTAAATCTCAAATACACGGGCGTGTCGCCACCGCATTTCTATTTCATAAAAGGAACCCAAATACATAAAACGAACGACTCACCGTCGAGTGGTTGACACAAAACACCGAATACAATCCTCCGGCCACATTAATTTAGCTTGATACAGCGGGGTTCTCTCATGATTTATGAAGACGCCAAGCACAAGCAGCTAGCCACAATGTTAGCAGTTCAATAATGGCGGAGCCCCCGAGTTCACCTCTGACCCGGAAGATGTCAAGATGGAATAGTCCATTTTTAGTAGGGGGATACAGAAATCGACCGGTTTTTGTATTGCGTTTTTAATGATCGTTTTCATCGTAACTATAATTATTTTTATGTTAAATGTACATTAACAAGCATGAGCAATGTTAGGGATGTAGGTGACTGGCCGGGGCGGCGGGGCCGGGGCCCCTGCTGATTGGGAGCCCCAGGCAACGGCATCATTTGCCTACATGGTAGATCCGCGTCTGTTCTCCCCTCTGCTCCCCCTCCCTCCTCTCTGCTCCCTCACCAAGGGGGAAAAAGGTAAACAAGCAGCTACGAGAGCCAGCGAGAGCCCGTAAATAAGTTTTTTTCATTTTTACTGATAGATAATTAGTTATTAGCGGTACTGCATTTTAAATAAAAATAGCGCAAATCTGTGTCATGATTCCATGTCATGATCCACGTTCTGTCTGTTTGTCATGTCATGTTCACAGTAAACACATCATTGTTCCCTCCTCCCACATGCCCAATGCCTCATTAACGATCATTGCACTCACCTGTTTGTTCCTGTATTTAAGCCCCACGTCCACAGTCATTCCTTGCCAGATTTATGAACGGTTTTGCCTAGTAGTTATCCAGCGCCCATGTCTTGTCCTGTCTTGCCTGCTACGACTCTGTTTTGGTTTTTTGGTCTCACGTCTCTCGCCTCAGCCCCTATTGGTACTGTCTCGGACTCTGCTTCCCTGGTTTTGACTCCTGCACTCGCTACTGGACTTCGCCCTCCTGCCTCTCTCCTTGTCGGACCTGTTCAGCCATCTGCCTCACGGAAACGAACCCAAGACTGCCTTTCACGACCACGAGTAAAGCCTGCCTCTTTCAACATTATTCGCCTCTCTGCCAACCTGTGTATGATCTCGCTTCGAACCAAGGAAAACCCCCTTCGTGTGAAAGTCCGCACGAAGCATCAACGTAAACAAGGAAGTAAAGCCGGACTACGTCACTACCGGCCTACGTCATCAAGGAATTCCCTTCCGATCAAAAACAGCCTAAAAAGGTTAGTGTTTTTATTAAAGATAAAAACATCTACCTGTTCAAATCCTGTCACTAATATTATAATCTCTTGTGCAGAACTCAAGTTACCGGTGACGATCAGGACCCATTCCAGCTTCCTGTTTCTCAATAAAATTGTTAAAACTTTTCCAGTGTTCAGTTTATTAGTGAAACTCAAAAACTCAGTCTTGACATTAAATCTGGCCAAACAGAGTTTCACTACCACACTGGTTAACAATTTTTTTGAAAACAAACAAACTGATCAGTCAAGTGTCCAGTTTACAACCTGTCTCTCACCTCATTCTGATTCTAGAACTGAGTATCTGGCGCCATCTGTTGGACTAGCCCAGTCATCACAGGCCATGGCTTCCAAGGAACCTAAACTGACTCCTCCTGAGGTTTTTTCTGGTGACTCATCTCAATGCAGACCATTTCTGACTCAATGTGAAATACAGTTTGAACTACAACCCTCTGCTTTTCCATCTGAACGTTCAAAGGTGGCCTATGTAGTCTCCTTATTATCTGGCAAAGCTAAAATTTGGGGCACTGCTGAATGGGCAAGAGACTCACTGATCTGTTATAAGTACAGAGATTTTTCTGCTGAACTAATGAGAGTGTTTAATCATGTTCTTCCCACTCAAGAGTCAACCAGAGGACTTCTGAAATTACGTCAAGGCAACCACAGAGTCTCTGAATTAATCATAGATTTTCACACTCTGGCTGCTGACAGTGAATGGAATGAGAAAGCTCTTCAAGATATCTTTTGGCAGGCTCTCAATGACGACATCAAGGATGAGTTGGCTGCACGTGATCCTCCGTCCACCCTCAGAGAATTGGAGGCAGTGGCCTCCAGGATTGATTTACGCCTTCAAGAACGTCGCAGAGAGGTGAGGCAAACTCGGTCTGAAAGGGTAATGTACTCAACCCCCAGATTCTTCACCCCAGAGCCAAAACCACTTTCACCACCCTCACCATCTGCAGAGGAACCCATGCAAATTGGAAGGTCCAGACTGTCTCAACGAGAGAGAGAAAAGAGGCTTCAGGAGGGATTATGCTTTTATTGTGGAGTTGCAGGACATCAAGTTGCTACATGCCCGGTCAAGTCCAGAACTGCTCACCAATATCCAAAATATAGAGCCGCCACCTCCTCAACAGGACCACCTCTACTTCACGTCAGCGCAAACCTCCAAGCCAATGGTAAGGAAATACCAGTAAGACTTTTTATTGATTCTGGTGCAGACTCTGAATTTATGGACATTAATTTTGCAAAATCTCTGAACCTCCAGACATTTCCTACAGAGATACCTCGCAGAGTTCTAGCTCTAGATGGTCACCCTATCAATCAGACTAGTATGGTGACACAAGAGGTTCAACTCCAGATTTGTGGTAACCATGTCGAGAAAGTAAGATTCTTCCTCATCAACTCTCCAGATTTACCCATTGTGATGGGAGCTACTTGGTTGAAGAAACACAATCCTCAGATCGACTGGAGAAGCAGCAACATCCTGGGGTGGTCTGAGCAATGTTTATCTTCTTGTCTACAATCTGCACAACAGACCAGTGATATTATCAAAATAAAGGAGGAGACTCCGGATCTGACTCATGTTCCTCATTGCTACCACGATCTAGCCAAAGTTTTTAGCAAAAGTAAGGCTATGTCTTTACCACTCCATAGGCCCTACGACTGCTCAATTGAGTTATTACCAGGCACTACACCGCCAAGGGGACGTTTATTTTCTTTGTCCCAGCCCGAACAAAAAACTATGCGAGAATACATTTCTGACTCCCTGAAAGCAGGAATTATCAGACCCTCATCGTCACCTGCAGGTGCTGGTTTCTTTTTTGTTGGAAAGAAGGATGGGTCACTTCGACCATGCATTGACTATCGTGGGTTAAATGACATAACCGTAAAGAACAAATATCCTCTGCCTTTAATGACTTCTGCATTTGATCTAATTCAGGGTGCCAAAGTATTTACCAAACTGGATCTTCGTAACGCATACCATCTGGTCAGAATTAAGGAAGGAGATGAATGGAAGACTGCTTTCAACACCCCATCAGGTCACTACGAATATCTTGTTATGCCTTTTGGTTTAACCAACGCCCCAGCAATCTTTCAGGCACTAGTCAATGATGTACTCAGGGATTTTATCAATATAAATGTTTTTGTTTACTTGGATGACATTCTGATCTTTTCCAAGGACTTAGATTCACATATCAAACACGTTCATGCCGTCCTCCTCCGTCTCCTACAAAACAATCTTTTTGTCAAGGCTGAGAAATGTGAGTTTCACACGACCAATACCACTTTTCTTGGCTTCAAAATCACACCTGATCAAATATCCATGGATCCCTCAAAAACCTCTGCAGTTCTGGATTGGCCAATACCTCAATCACGGAAACAGTTACAACGTTTTCTTGGTTTTGCAAATTTCTATCGAAGATTTATTAAGAATTACAGTTCCGTCGCTTCTTCTCTCCATGCCTTAACCTCCACCAAAAACTCTTTCATTTGGAATCAAACTGCTGAATACGCCTTCAGTAAATTAAAATCCTTGTTTACCACGGCTCCTATCCTTAGATTCCCCGATGTGGATAAACAATTCATTGTTGAAGTTGATGCCTCTGATACGGGCATTGGGGCCGTTTTAAGTCAACGCAGTGATGATGAAAAAATTCACCCATGTGCATTTTTCTCCAAGTCTCTCTCCCCAGCTGAGCGCAACTATGATGTAGGAGATCGTGAACTACTCGCTGTTAAGTTGGCTCTTGAAGAATGGCGTCATTGGCTGGAGGGGGCTAATCATCCCTTCATCGTTCTCACCGACCACAAAAATCTTGAGTATCTACGATCTGCCAAGAGACTTAATCCACGTCAAGCAAGGTGGGCTCTGTTCTTTGGACGTTTCAATTTTTCCCTTTCCTACAGACCCGGGACCAAGAACGTCAAACCAGATGCTCTATCTCGTTTATTCGAGAAGGAACAGACCAGTGGTCCAGAGGAGTACATACTACCCAAAGAGATACGTCTGTCCATCACCCAGGTCGAGAGGGAGGTCAGGGAGGCCCACCAGAACCATCCTCCACCCAGGGAATGCCCGGCTGACCGCCTTTTTGTACCAGATCACCTCATCACAAAGGTACTCATGTTCTGCCATGCTTCGCCTATTTACTGTCATCCAGGGATTGAGAGAACTCTAACCATAGTCAAGTCACAGTTCTGGTGGGGTTCCTTGTCTAAGGACGTTAGAGAGTTTGTTGGGGCCTGTACCCAATGCTCCCTGGCCAAACCCTCTCGACGTCCACCGGCGGGTCTCCTGAGGCCACTGCCCATACCATCACGCCCCTGGTCACATCTTGCAATGGATTTCGTCACCGGCTTACCACTGTCTGGAGGTAAAACAGTCATTCTAACTGTCGTTGACCGGTTTTCCAAGATGGTTCATTTGATTGCATTGGAGGGGCTACCCACAGCCAAGGAACTAAGCAATGTCATGATTAAGGAAGTATTCAGGTTGCATGGGATACCCAAGAACATTGTGTCGGATCGGGGTCCCCAATTCATCTCTAAGTTTTGGGGCGAGTTCTGTAAGACTCTTGGCATTGAACTAAGTCTCTCCTCAGGATATCATCCCCAGACTGATGGACAATCTGAGCGCGCCAATCAGGAGATGGAGACCCGCCTACGCATTCTCTGTGGTGATGATGGGACCAAATGGGCAGAACATCTTCCTATCGTCGAGCATGCTATGAACTCTCTTCCTTCGAGCGCCACTGGTCTGTCTCCGTTCTATGTCCTCTATGGGTTCCAGCCACCAGTGTTTGCCGCCCAGGACCAGGCTGCTATGGTCCCCTCTGCGTTCCAAGCAGCTCAACGGTGTCGCCGAGTCTGGACCAAGGCCCGCAAACAACTCCTCAAGACTTCTGCAGTCTACACGAGGTCGGCCAACCGTCGTCGGACCCGGGAACCTGCTTATCAAGAAGGACAAAAAGTGTGGCTGTCCACCAAGGACCTGCCTCTTCGTGTTGACAGCAGGAAATTGGCTCCCCGCTTCATTGGACCTTTCCCCATTTCCAAGGTGGTGAATCCGGTGGCAGTCAAGCTCAGGCTCCCTAGCACAATGAAGATCCATCCCACGTTCCATGTGTCCCGGGTCAAGCCCGTCCAGTTTTCTAGGTTCATGCCCGCCTCCAGGCCTCCTCCTCCCGCCCGACTCATTGACGGCTCTCCTGCCTACACCATCAACCGTATCATGCGTTCTCGACGCTGGGGAAGGGGTGTCCAGTACCTCATTGACTGGGAGGGTTATGGCCCTGAGGAACGTTCGTGGGTGCCTGCTCGCCACGTCTTGGACAAGCCGCTCGTCGCCCGGTTCCACCGGGATCACCCTGATCAGCCTGGTGGTCTGTCAGGAGCCGGACCTTGAGAGGGGGTACTGTCATGATTCCATGTCATGATCCACGTTCTGTCTGTTTGTCATGTCATGGCGCCGTGAGCCTGGAAGGCATGTTTATCTGTTGTTTGTTTCGTGTGTGTGCGGGAGGGGTGGCCTTTGACCCCTCTCGCGTGCTCCCGAGTGAGCTGGTCTGTCCGACAGAGGATTTTGCGAGGTCTGACTGTCTCAGGCAGAGCTTGTGCGTCCTACTACGGTTCATAGTCTGACCTAGCAGTTTGTGATTTACAAAGGTGGGGCTCGAGTCAAGAACCAGGGCAGTCTGTGCTTTGGTACTTTTATTTTTGTGTAAGGATGAACAAGTGCTTGTTTTTATTACACATACAGCAGATGAGTCATGTTTCGTGCACACACACGTCACCAGCTCCTCGTAACGTTTTACAAACAAAGTCTGGGCTCAAAGAGTTCGGTTCCTGTACCACTTGGTCGGGCAAACCTGTAAAATTATGAAATTGTCCTGTTTCATCAGGCCTGAATCTGCTTCCCACCTGGGTTCATTGAAGAGGTCCTCGGCCGAGCCGCCTGACGATGAAAAGGCTCCCCGTCGCCAGCAGGTCTCTTCTGCGGGGGGGGGCGACGTATGGGCTCCCTATGGGGGGGGGAGGGGTAAACTTTTTCTTAGCAGCCCCTCACGGAGGGCTTCTGCCTGTTTACGCCTTTGCTCTAGCCTGGCCTGGATGCGTTCCAGAGCTCCTCCAAAAAGTCCCGTCGGCTCGATCGGGTGTTGAAGAAAAAGGGACCTCTGACCTTCCGGGAGGTTCGTTAAAGTCATCCACAGGTGGCGCTGAGCGACAACCAGGCTGCTGTTTCGCGTAGAAATAATTTCCCACCAGCCTCGTTACCTGTTGGCGAGACGTCGGGTCTGGCCACGCAACCTGCCGTGCGTCCGTGGCCCTATGGCACAAGTCGAACAGAGCAGGGACCGACGCGTCCAATTCCGGTAGTACTGGCGCCAGGTTTTGGGAGGAATCCACACTTTCCCCCTCGTAACCGTACTCGGCTTCCTGGTCAGACACTTCGGGCATTGAGTCCCCGACCGGGACAGACGTGTCCAAACCATTTTCTCCCCTGACCTGACCACTGCATTCCAGGTCTGTGTTCTGGAGCTCCGGTTCGGGAGCGAGTGGTTCCGTTGGGCCTGTGGCCTTCCGCACCACAGCCTTATCCATTGCTTTGGCTATTGCGTCCACACGGCGCTTTCTCGCGGCCGCCGGCATCTGGCTGCATTGTGGGCAGAAGTCGGGGGATCCCAGCGCTGTTCTCGCGTGCAGAACACCCAGGCAGACCGGACAGGCCTCGTGGGTGTCCGTCGCCAACAGGGAGTAGCAGCAGCCGCTGGGGCAGGGGCGCGAGCGAGGGCTCACTATCCTGCTGGTTTTCTTTGGAATCTTGGTTTTCCATTTTCCCTTCTCGGGGGCCATGTCCGAGAATCGTCGAGGTTGTTCCTAATTTTCATTTGTTCGAAGATGTCCTATCCGTCGCATCGCTTTTGCTGGTTAGCCTGCTACTTGACTAGTAGGGCAGCGTTGTGACGCAGTTAGTGCAGTTGAGCGAAGCAGCTGCGGAGAGAGAAGAAAAAGCTTTGAGGTTAAGTAGAAAACGCTGGACTAGCTTTCGCCAGCCCAGCAATACGCAGAAAATTTCTCTGTACGTTCAGCGTAGGGAGCAAGCTCACCTTTAGTCGAGCGATGTGACAACAGAGAAGTTCCACGAAGTTCAGGTTTTAGCAAGGTGAAGGGCAAAAAGAGAAAGTAGGATGCGCGTCTGCGTCTTAAGTACCCAGAGGGCGGGGTCTCTGGGGTGACGCTGACGCCCCCTACCGTAAAGGCGTGAATGTATTCCTTCAGGTAATCACGCGGAGGTGCAATTTCCCATAGCAATAGTGTTGCACCGAGTGACTGACTGATAAGGGAACTTGTTTCAACCCCTGTATTCGTGACCTCGTTCTTTCAGTCATTACCCAGAGTTCAATGGCATAGGTGAGGATAGGAAAGTAGACTGTACCGGTAAACAGAGAGCTTTGCATTACAGCTCAGCTCCCTCATCACCATAATGGACCAGCACAGAGTCCACAATACAGTACTGCAGATGCTGCACCAATCCGTCCGTCAATCTCACACGTCATTCTTCTCTCACTCATGAACAAAACCCCAGAATACAGGTAGTCCCCGACTTACGAGCGAGTTCCGTTACAACGAGTTTCTCGTAACATGGAAATCTCGTAATTCGGAACGGCCGCCACGTGTCTCGTAAGTCCGGAATTTCGCTCGTAAGTTGGAACGGTTTTGCTAGCGCGACTACAAACACTCGTTTTTCATCGAAAAACTGCTTACGAGTGCATAAAAATGATCGGAAACGTGTGTCCACATGTTTAGCTAACGAACTGTGGTGAAAAAACACAGAAAAACTCTGTATTTTTTGCGTTTTTTCCAAAAATTCGCCAGCTCGTAAGTCCGGAACCTCGTAGGTCAGAGCGCTCGTAAGTCGGGGACTACCTGTACTTAAACTCCTCCACTTGGGTCAGAATCTCACCCTTGACCTAAAGAGAGCAATCCACCCTTTTCCAACTGAGGACCATGACCCCAGATTTGGAGGTTCTGATTCTCACCCCAGCCACTTCACACTCGGCTACAATCTGCTCCAGTGAGAGCTGAAGATCATAGCACAATGACGCCATAAAAGTCATGAACAGAATCTATGACAATGGGCACCCCTGGCGGAGTCCAACTCCCACCCTGAAGGGGTCCGACTTACTACCAGCAATCAGAATCAGAATAAGCTTTATTATCATTGCACAGAGATACAACGAGAACATGTACATACAGTCATCTGAAAGATGGACAGGGTGCACGAAGCTGCTGCTATAAAGTGTGGCCCTCTTATTAATAATAATAATAACCAAACTCTTGCACCGCTTGTAGGGACCAAACAGCCCGTAGCAATGGGTCACCAGTCCTATGCTCGCAGAGCACCTCCTACAGTGCACCTCAAGGAACATGGTCAAAAGCCTTCTCCAAGTCCACAAAACACATGTAGACTGGATGGGCAAACTCCCATGACCCCTCAAGGACCATAGGGTGGATAAAGAGCTGACCCAGTGTTCAACGTCCACGACAGAACCCACATTGTTACAGCAGGAGAGGTGGCACAAAGGTTAGAGAAGGTCACCGGTTCAATTCCACGGACTGACAACATCAAAATATGGGTGGAAATGGTGAAATACCCACACCTGCCTCCACCCTCATTTGCCCCACTCTGGGCACTTGAGCAAAGCCCTTAACCCCCACCATCTGCTCCCAAACATGTCTCTCTTGAAAATGAGTCCTCATGACTCAATGAGAATATCCGTATGAATAAAGTTTTTTTTTTAAATTCCTCCTGGATCTGAGGTTTGATCAACAATCTGACTCACTTCTCCAGGGAATAGACCTTACCAGGAAAGCTAGGAGAGTGATGCCCCTATAATTGGAGCACATTCTTCAGTCCCCCTTTTTGAAAAGGGGAACCCCCACCCCAGTCTGCCAATCCAGTGGCACTGCCCCTGATGTCCATGCTATGTTGCAAAGGTGTGTCAACCAAAACAGCACCACAACATCCAGACCCATAAGGAAATCAGGGCAAATCTCATCCACCCCCAGAGCTCTGTCACCGCAGAGCTTTTTAACTACCTCGGCGACCTCAGCCACAAATATGGACAGACCAACCCCAAAGTCCCCCCGACTCAGCTACCACCATGGAAGATGTGCCAGTGGGATTGAAAATGTCAGAGAAGTATTCCTTCCACCTCCCAACAACATCGTTGATTGAGGTCAACAGCACTCCACCTTCACTGAACACAGAGTTTAAAAAATGCTGCTTGCCCCTCCTCAGCCACCTAATGGTTTAGCCAGAATCTCCTTGGAGCAGACAGAGAGTCTCTATCCAAGGCCTCACTGAACTCCTTCCACATCCAAGTTTTTGCTTCAGCAACAGCCAAGGCTGTTTTGCCCTCCAGTATTCCTCAACTAACTCCAGAGTTCCACCAGTCAACAAGGCCCAATAGGATTCCTTCTTCAGCTTGGCAGCCTCCCTAACCCAGAGTGTACACCCCCAAGTTTGAGGATGGCCACCTCAAGAAGCACAAACAACCTTGCGGCCATGGCTCAAGGCAACTACTTCAACAATTGAGGCACGGAACATGGCCCACTACCTGGATTATTTAGCATGCATCAGGAAGGATAACATGGCCCACTCTGACTCAATGTCCCCCACCCAGGTTGGGATGCAATTAAAGCTCTCCCATAGGTGTAAGGTGAAGATCTTTCAGGTTCTTCTAACAGGCATTCCCAGCAAACCTTCACTACACATTTGTGTCTATCAGGTCTGTCCTTCATCTTCCCCTGCAATCTGATCCAACTCCCTATCAGGTGGTGTTCAGTTGACAGCTCAGCTCCTCTCCACTCGAGTGTTCAAAACAACTGGTCGCAAATCAAATGACATGACTACAAGGTCAATCAGCAATCTACGACATAGGGCGGCCTGGTGCCAAGCACTTGTGGACACCCTTATGTTCAAATATGGTGTTTGTAATTGACAAATTAGAAATTGTACAGAATAATAATAATAACAATGAATTCAATTTATAACGCGCTTTTCATTAGTGAAAATCTCAAAGCGCTACACACATTGAATGCTACACACATTCATACGCCGGTAGCGGCAGACTACCATGCAAGGTGCTTTCCAGTCCTACCGGGAGCAACTCTGAGTTAAGTGTCTTGCCCAAGGACACAACAACACATGGTGTGGGGAACCGGGATTCGAACCGCCAACCTTCCGATCGGGGGACGACTGCCATTACCACTACGTCCAACTAAAGCCTGTTCTCCCACCCTGTGGTACAGGGAAGCCACCCTCTCATCTACCGGGAAAAATTACAACACACTGGCACCAAGTCGAGGGGCTAAAATTAGACCCACGACATATTGGCACCTTTCACCATGGGCAACTCCAGAGTGGAATAAGGTCCAGCCCCTCTCAAGGAGATTGGTTGTGGAGCCCATGCTGTGTGTCTGAGGTTAGCCCAACTATATCTAGTAGAGACCTCTTAACCTCAGGCACAAGCTCAGGATACTTCCCTGCTAGAGAGATTATGTTCCATATCCCAAGAGCCAGCTTTGGTAAGCCAGGGTCAGAGTGCCAAAGTCCCCACCGTCGGTCACTGCCCACGGCCTAATGTACCTGACTTTTCTGGCCCATCCTGCAGGTGGTGAACCTAAAGGAAGGCAAACTCATGTTGTGCAATCGGGTTGAGCCCGATCAGGCCCCATGGGTAGAGACCCGGTCACCAGGCACTCGACAACAAGCCCCTCCCCAGGCCTGACTATAGAGTGGGGGTCAAGTAACCAATATCCGGGCAAGGGACACTGAGCTCCTTGTTTTATTTTGTCCATAAAAGCCTTATATTTGTTTATATTTCATAATATTAGTGACTACTGATTAAACTGTGCAGATATTTTTCTACAGATAGGGAAATGTGATTATATTCAATCTACACCCCCCACCCACACACACCCACATACACACACACACACACACACACACACACACACACATACATACACACCAATGTTCCCTCTAATTTTTCATGTATCTGGGCATACACACAAGCTCTCTGAGCACACTGAGGACCACCATGAGCAACATCAGGAGTGCGCACTATGGCCATACACCTGTTATAAATCTGGGATCATAGAAAGTTGCATGGCTAATGAAATATGAGTGTTGGTATTAAATGTTTACTGACTAACTTTATTAATTTTTATATTATGTGTTCATTAAACTGGCCTTGAAGTGAGAGGGGTTGTGCAGTTTTACTTTGAGGGCCCGAAGTTTCTTTGAAGTACAGGGCCCGGTACTTCTCAGAAACAGCCATACGGCCTTTGATGAATGGTTGCATATCACCCTTCTCACAAATCTGCAGTTCTTCTGAAAAAGGGAGTGAAGTTGGTGCGCTAAAAAAAGTTTATCGGTGACAGTGGGAGATGGGACTAGCTCAGAAAGGAGCAGAGTGACCTTGTGGGAAAATCCTCCCAAGTTACCATGAAGATAAAAACATGTTTTGTTCAGATGAGAGTGAAGTCAGACTTCTTTACAAAGACACACTTACCCAATACATGCACGCACACACACATATCTCAAGGTATAAATTAGGAGTGCTCAGATGAACATGGTGGAGTTAACCGTGGGTTCTGATCCAACACCCGTTGTGCATTGATGACTATCTCCCGCCGAACAGTGCAGCTTCCCCTGTTCAGTGTCAAGTTGAGGAGATAACTGTAATTTATTACACGTCAATGCCTTGCTTGTGTGAAGTTACTGTTTAATTTTTGTGACGGGGTTACTGACATATTTCTCTAGCAGAATAACAGTTTGTGTGTTTGAACATGTATGTCTACTTTTTTCTTTTATTTGTCACAGTTTTCTTTAATAAATGACATCATTATTTTTAAGGGAGTCTGTGTTTGTTTTCTTCTAAACAACTGTGCCGATCCTTCACGAGCCTGAGAATATAATAAAACATTTTTGGCGTCACTTCGCAGGAATAATGAAGAGGACTACACCGTTGTTTAGAGAGAAAAAAAGAAAAAGTGTGAAGCTATGTTCTTGTAAGTGGGTGGGATTCCCATGTTTTGGAAGCAGGGATGTGAAGTCCCCGTTTGTTCTTGCCGGTGTGCAGGGGTGAGAAGTTTTTGGAATGTGGAGCTGAAAGCGGGTGGGATTCCCATTGTTTTGGAAGCAGGTGGATTTCCCGCTGTTGAGAGCTGATGGAGGTGTGATTTCCTAACAGCAATTTATGTCCTGTTGTTTCTGCCAGCGGTTTAGGGGATGCCTTGAGTTGCTGATCGATTCTTTGAGTGCTGAAGAGAATCAGAAGATGCAAACAGGAGTAACAGAAGTATTTTGTACCAGGGTGTAGAAACCCTTGTTGATCAGCTGTGAGTTTTACCTGAGGGAGTTTTGAGACAATTCATTAAGCCCTGAAGAAGTCAGGTGATTTATTTTGATAGCTTTATCAGTTGAAGTTAAAAAGACTGGTGATTTATTTTTTGACAGCCCAGTTGAAGTTAAAAAAAAATAAGCAGGAGTTAATCGAGCAGAACCGTGAGACGGATCTATAGGTCAGGGGTAAAGATTGAAGTGAAAAAGAATGATTTGTTGGAGGAAGAATTAAGAGGAAAGAAAAGGGGTTATTGTTTTAAGATCAGAGGCGCATGAGCAAAAATTAACAGAGTGATTGAGAAATTGTTAAGAGAAAAAGACTAAGATATGTCCGGGATGAGAGAATGGAGGTGTTAAAGTGAACAGAGAGAGAGAGAGAGAGAGAGAGAGAGAGAGAGAGAGAGAAAGAGAAAGAGAGAGAGAG